>JAAALK010000283.1:89426522-89648537 GCA_019279435.1 Zizania palustris
CCTAGCCCGACCCCTAGGTACGAAACCGGTGCACTCCCTAAACAATGCACGGATCCGCTCCTCAATGTCATCCTGACCTACTACCTGTGCGCGTCTCTCATGCGAGGGCGCGACACGTGGCGGTATGTCGGCATGTCGGCCTCGGGGCTCCTCTTCGTGCGCTAGCTCGGGATGTGTGACGTGTTCGGGCTTATGCGCTTGTTCATGCGGTGGGGGCAGCGTGGGAAAAGCTGGCGCCAGTGTAGGTGGAGGTGGCACATGGTAGGCAGTGCTAGTTTGGCCGTAAGCATTATGATTGGTCTCGGCCATAGATATCAAGGCCGGAGACGTAATAGCTTTGCCGGTACTACCGTCAGTTCTACTATAAATGTGATTTATTGGAGGTATACTAGCAATCGGAGCTAAAGGTATGGCCTCGGTAAAACCGAACCTTCTAAGTGTTGCCTCTACTTGAGAGCTAACTACCGAATCTAAACTGTTGGCTAGCGAAGCGCTAACGGTTTGATCTACTAATGCGGCTATCTTCTGCTCAATCTCTAAATAAGATAAATGAGGCGATACCGGTGTTACCTAGGTCCGAGCGAGGTCGGGGACGTTGACGTCGCGCTTGATGAAGCCTGCGCGTGTCTTGACGTAGCTCCCAAGCATGAGGTCTTGGAGTGCCTTCATTTTTGCCTCAATCTCTGCTCGGTCTTATGCGGGAATATCTTCAAGGGTAGGCGTCATGATGTTGCGGTTGTCGATATCTGCGCCTCCCACGGGATCCATCGGCAATGTAGACATAGTAGTCGTTGTAGACGTACCGGCGGCCGATGTAGATGTACTCATCATGTTGGCGTAGCCTTCCCCAGCGGAGTCGCCGAAAAGTGTATTGACAACACCGTGACAGTCCGACACAAGTAGTCGAAGCTAGGATTCCGCCAAGGGGTGTTCTAGCATCCTCCGAAACTAGTATCCTGGCTCCGGACACCTCCGGTGAAGTGGCTCTGAGCGTGAAAACCTACAAACAAAACAGAGATCAAGTGCCAATTTGGCCTAGGGACCGAATCTGCTAAGTGTTGTAGTAGGGAAACAAAGGTAGCAATCTGTTACAAATATTAGCGGATACTTCACAGGTGAAGTAACAAGGCGATAGCAATCTGTTACGTAGACTAACGGGTACTTCACAGGCGAAGTAACAAGGATTATATTTGTTTCGAAGTGGTCGGCATAGGGCTTCCAAGCAAACCCACGAAGGTTGCAGAAAAGTAAAGATAAAAGTAAATGTATGGTTCAAAGCTAGGGCTTTGTGTTTGATTTGTGTTGGGGGGTTTAATGAACCGGCCTCACCCCTATATTTATAGGGCTAGTCTTCTAATCTCTAAGATTTACCTGTTAAGATTCGACCTAATCATGTGTAGGGATAAAATTAGCCAGAATCAGACTCAAACTCTATCTCTGGAATTCAGCACGAAGTGGGCCTTTGGCCAGGCCAGACGAAGCCTGCTCCTCGGGCCGAACCTTCAGCGGGGAAGGCCTCCGAAGGCCTTCGGGCCGAAGCTAGAAGGCCTGCTGGAAGCTTCCAAAGCCCACGGCTTCAATGGGCCTTCATCCCTGTAGGGCTTTGGCCCGATCCAGGACATGTGTATTTTTGGCCCAAATTACCAAAATTGATATTTTGACAATCTTAACCATTTAATGTCATTTTTGCTATCAACACCGGTCAAAAGACCAGCAGATCCCCTATCGGTCCTAGCCCATGTACCCGGATTGGGCCGGCCCGACTCCGCAGGCCCTCTGCCCGGCAGTCGCTCGCCGCCCGTGTACCTGAGTCACACGCGGCCTAAGACACGACAGGTCTTGACTCCTCTTCGTCTCCTCTGTTGACTTCCGTTGACAATTACTCATAACTTCTGGAGCCATGAGGCCCATAATCTTCAACATGGCTCCTCACCCCCTCGGCTACCTCTGATTGAAGACCTCCGGCATATGTTCCAGACCAGAGGAAATATCCAAGCATCGCTACAGTGTAAAGTTGTACCGGGGCCCCTCGCCCCTGGTACTCCATATACCTACTCTAGAAGTGACGTTTATCTACGAAGTCTGTAAAGTCAAATGTATAGTAGTCTGGCCTTTTTCCTTCTTGCCCTTGTAAAACCTACGACTTGTAGAGGGCAATTGGGTCTTATCCTTTGGCCTGTGTGCCTATAAAAGCAGGGCTATGCTCTTGTAATAGATAGGTTCAGTAGAGGCAAAACTATGCCAAATCCACTATAAAATTGGACGTAGGGCAATTATCCCTCTGGGGAGGCCTAAACCAGTATAAATTCTCTCTCCCTCTGTGAGAACCCTTCGAGGTTCATTCTACACACCATATACCACATAAAAACCTGTTGTAGCTAACACAATTGCTACAACAAACAACAACACTTTCAGTCTTTCACAGATTGAAGCAACATGCCAACACACAAAAATTTGAAGTTTGTAGAGCACACAAAGATGCAAAAGTTTGAAGTTTGTACAACACAACACAACATAGAATCACAGATTGAACTTGGAAGCAACAGTCATTCAAAATCAAAAAACACAAAGTTAACAAAAATATTTATAAGGGGGTAGCTATTTATATTGCTGCCCCATTAAAAACCTTAGCATTACCAAACTAAATATCAGAAGTAAGTGCAACAGAAGAAACATATTTCAAAGTTTCCGTAAGATTAGCACGACAATCATTGAAATACTTAATCATATCTCTAATTGTTGTTTGCCTAAATACATAAGAAAATCTAGGATTGTGTGACTTCTTAATGTAATCCGCAAAGGCTTTGGATTCACCACAACAAATAGGTAAATCTTCTCTAGCAATTAAGCGACAAATCTCAATGCGAGCAACCTGAGCGGAGTACTCCCATTGCCTAACAGTGCCATCATGATTATATTGAAGTAAAGATTGATTCAATGATGAATGTGCATTTTTAGCTTTGCAATTTTTAGCATGTCGAATTAAATGTCTAGTGCCATCAGTAGATCTAGTAGACAACTCAGTTTTGCGAATAAGACACTTAGCGGCATACCTTACCTTCTTACCTCTCTTCTCCGCCACCTTCGGCCTCCACATTGATCGGTGTAGCAGCAGTGCCGTCATCTTGGCTTGGGTTCATGGAGTCTACCTCCACCGTGAGCAAGGGGTCAGGACTGTCAGGGTCACCATGACCATGAGCTTCATCCGCTATCGACAGAACTACATCAAGATTCAAAGGTCAAACACCCAATGACTCAAATAGAAGGCAAACAGGACTACAAGAGGCAAACAGGAGGCGAAGAAACACTCACCGAGGAGGACGGAGGGGCCGCAGCACGGGGAGGTCGAAGGGGGAGTGGGGAGTGGCCGCGCGACCGCTGCCGGTGCACCGCTAGCCCTGAGTCGCCCTAGATCTACGCTGCATCGTCGCCTCGCTGCGTTGTTGCACTGCGTCGTCACCACTTGTGCGCAGACGACACACCTGCGCTGCGCCTGCATCACCACTGAAGCGCCGACGTCTAGGCGTCTAGCGGTTGCCGGTGGGGTGGCGAGCGGCGGGCTACAGCCGCTACGGGTACCGGCTGCACAAACTAGGGTTAGGGTTGGTGCGTGCGGGTGCGACTGCGGAGTGGAGTGCGGCGGAGAGTCAGCGACACCGAACGAGCGGATGGATGTTTATATGGGTGAGGCCGCGGGGCGACGATGGGCTGGACCTGGAGTCCAGGAGGCCTGGCCTGCTGCATGAATGGAAGTGGGCCGACTTCGTGCCTGAATAAATATCAGGCCGTGCCGGGTCAGCCAGTGGGCTAGCCTCTTAGCCCAAGAACGGTGGTGCTTCGTGCTGGTCTAGCCCAATCCAATCAAATTCATGCCGTGCCGTGCTTGAGCTGGACCAAAATAACTGTGCCTGGTGGCCGTATGGCCATTTATACACCCCGTTGGAATCGAACGTCGAATTCTCTTTCTCAAAGAGAATGGCCATCTGGCTACGTTAGTTTTGCGAATTGCTTTTGTTTTGGCCCGTTACGTGGCGGACGGACCAAAATACGCTTCATCAGTAGTAGTAAGTAGTAGAGAAGTATATATAAATCTATTGGAAAAAGAAGTGACCAAATCGTCAAAGATGACAGGAGATGAGTATAATTTTGCGATTCATCATCTTGCTTGTGGTCCCGCAACCTCAGGTAAGGCCTAACTCAGCTCATCAACCCTCGACACGTCGTCGTCGTCGCCGGCCCACCCAAGCTTCGCCCGCTTTCGAGCCGGCGTCGCTCGGTCGCCCCGGTCGTGCTCCCACGACCGCGTGCGCGAGTCAAAAGCGCCCCGAAATCCAAACCAAATGACCCCCTCACGTCGCTTCGCTGGGCTATACGAGACTAGGCACGCGGAGCCCAGCTATATCGACCGGCGTGAGCAAACGACGCCCAGGCGACGCACAAGCCGGCGCCGGCGCCGGCGCCAGCATGCGGGGAAGCGGCGAAGAGGTGGGTGGTGGCGACCTCTGGGTGAAGGCCGCCGAACTGGAGCGGCAGTTCGAAGGATACAAGCGGCGCCTCGCCGAGAGAAGGGCCTCCGCCGCCGCAGCAGTGGTTGATCGTCCTCTCGACTTCGGCGGCGGCGCGGATGAGGAGGCTACGGCGGTGGGCAGGGGGAGGAGGTACGAAGCGTACGCGCGGAGGAGGGACGAGAAGCTGCGACAGGGGTGGCGCGCGCGCATGGAGCGCAAAGAGACCGAGATGAAAGCGCTCTGGGCGCGCCTCGACCGCCGCCGCGACGGCGAGCTCGCCACCAGCCCGGATAGCGAGGTAACGACTCTCGCGTGTCCTGACTCACTTCTTTTACACCATTTCTTCCGAATTGAAATGCATCTTCAAATACAAAACTAAAACTTGATAATTTTTACGTAGATTCTTTTCTTTGCTAGGTCAGTACCCCTCTAGTTCAACATGATCAATAAATCAACTTCAATAATTTATTATGTATCGTTTATTTTGTATTTAAATATCATTTATTTTTAGAAAGATAATATTTATGTAATAAATACAAATATTAAAAATAGCATATATACAAGAACTAAGAAGTCTAAAACCACAGGTAAGAAATCTAAGGAGCAATCAAAAACAAACAAACAAGCATGTGATTTCACGCTTTCTTGTTATGCACGAACATGCATCACGTTTCACGTTTCGTGCCGTTCGCCTGATCCCTGTGCTGCACGCATGCTTTTGTGCCTTTCTTGTGATGCATTCGGCGCACTTCCGTTGAGCTATCGTATATTCGTTTGGAAGAACCCTTTTAGGTGAGGACCATTTATCTCAAATTTTCAGAATATCCTTTTTTTAAAAAAGGGGGAAAATCTTTGAGATTATTTAGGAGTAAAAGTCTATTAAAGCAGCGGCGGAGCCACCGGGACGTGCTGGTCGGACGGCTGCACTGCCTCGCCGTCGTGCGACCCTAACACTTTATCAAGAATGTCTATAGGATCAAATGGATTGCAAATGGATCGACATTAGTTAACGCCAGCCACCTGACAATAGCAATCAATCAGTTCGATTTAGTGGTACTGTTTAATGACATTTAATAAAAACAGGTTTTGTAGGTTGGTAGCTACGATTTTTTTTTACCTACGATTTTGTTAACCGTGGTGAAACCGTCGAATATAGTTCAGGTTCATCGTAGTATCTTAGCAAGCCGTCATGATATTTTCAAAAACAAGGTGGGAGAAAAGGGGAATGACCATAATTAGAATGACTGCAGTCAAACCGTGCTTATTTTGACACAAGTTAGTGCCTGGAATACTTGTTTTGCTTAAAGAAAATTCATGTAAATAAATTTGTCATCAAATTACACATTGATATCATTTTCTGAATAATAAAAATTAGTGGTCAAATTATTGCCCGGACTAAATATGTCGAACTGTTTTAGTGGGAAAAAATTGTATAAACAGACGCATCTTGTACGTGCAGCAAAAGCCCGGAAACTTGGAGGTGAAACCAATCTCTCCCGCTCCCGCCACGCCAAGATGCAGGTCGGCCATGAAGCGGCATGGCTTCTCGCGTCCCGGGAGCACCAAGGCGTCGCCGGCCAGCGCGGCGGCCAGCCCGAGGCTGTCGTCCAACTCCGACGCGAGAAGGCGAGCGCTGCACCGAGAGACGTCGACACAGGCTGAGCTACCCGCCACACCCAGGAAGGAGAACAGGATGCCGTCACAGCCGTCCTCTGCGGTGTCGACGGCGGTCACGACGACGCCGAGGCTGAGGGCGCTGTCACGGAGCAGGTGCTCGCCCAAGGACTCCGATATCTCTTCCTCCGTCAGGGAGAGCCCGAGGACGCCGCGCTTCCAGTTCCCGCGGCCTAGCCACGACGGCGCCGGCAAAAGGCAGAGAGACCCGGTTGCTGTGCCGACCACCGCGGACGCCATTGCGCCCGCGGCGCAGATCTGTCAGAATCACCTCGCTGAAATCAATATGGTCGCCGCGTTTCGCCTCAGGAGATCGGGCAATGCCGCCGGGCAGCCCGCCTCGCCGCGTCCGGTGATCACTAGACAAGTCGACATTCGTAGCAGATCTGACACTGGCAGCAACAGCAATGCTCAGAACTCAAGAAATTCAGACATAGAATCAAATAATTGCAGCTTCGATGAAGGCAACAGTGACAATGACACGGCACATTCTTCAGTTAAGCTTGCCAATTTCAAGATCACAGGCGACTCAGGCACCGAGCTGAGCTACGTCTACATCAAGAAGGACAGCGAGGAGGAAGCCACGAACACTTCTCAAGCAATGGCCGGTTCAGGCTCAGACACTGAAGAATCCGAGAAGGAAACCGGAGATCTCCAGGAGATAACAATGGTGGCAGCTAAGGCGACGGCTAAAGAAAGCCCAGTGACTGACGGGGAGGACACGTCGCATAAGAGCTCCGACTCCTCCGAGTCGTTCTACTCAAATGTGCAGTCCTCGTTCTCCCACAGGTCGGAGCTCGCCTCCTCGGCCACCGACTCGCCGCTGCACAGCTCGCCGTCGAGCAGCGGTCCCTCCACCGAGCAGCTGCTTGAAGCCGAAGCCGCTATGCTGAGAAAGAAACGGGAGGAGGAAGAGGAGGTCGCCGTCGAGATCAAGAACCTGCTGATCCCGATCACCCCGACGAGCAGCACCGTCGTCTGTTCTGTCGCCGTGCAGTCACCGACGGAAGCAGTGGCAGGGCTCAAGAGATTCCTTACCTTCGGCAAGAAGAACATCAAGACCGGCGCTGAGGCCGCCGCCGCCGAGCACGAGGCGCTAGCCATGGCGCCCCTGCAGCCAGATGGTGGCAGCGTCGGGCTCGGGCAGGGATGGCCGCCTGGCGATTCTGTCAGGCCGAGGATTTGCTCCTCCGATGCTGCTTCAGATGATCCCGACAACACTATTGTCATCTCGCACGGTAATTCAGTAATCGGATAATCGCACTCCATCAATTCAGATAACAAGTGCTATAAACTATTTCAGAACAAAAAAACTCTGACTTAGTTAACACATATTAATCCCAAATGAAAAAATAACCCCACCAAATAGAGAACATTAATATGTCCATGATTTGCTGTAAATTATTGTGCTTGCAGTTACATAATTAAGTACTTGTGTGCAGTTCGATCCATGCAAAGCTGTCTGCCATCTTCAGTAAAGCCTGTACTACTGAAGGAAGTGATTTCATCAGCAAAGTCCCCAAGAGGTTAACCATTCTGAATCTCTGACACTGGCTAAATTAAACCTGCATCTGCATGTTATATCATTCATGGCTTGGTTCTGCGTTAGCATTCATTCCAATTATGCTCCCTTTCTGATTTCATTGCAGCACATCGTTCGTTCCTCTCGTTTTCGTCGTTCAAGTCCAGAGGGTACTGATCCCTTTAGCGCTGCAGTGCTTAAACATCGCCTATGCAGAATATTGGTATCGATCCCTTTGTTTTGCCGAACCTGATTGAAGAATTCGTCCAGATTACGTTGATTAATTTGCGAATTGCGATAGATGGTACCGATGCAAATAAATTTGTATGATTATGTGAAGTTATAAACTCACTATGGCACGGTTAGCAAAAGGAAAGATAAACCAAACAATTATCAAATAAAACAAGTTTTTTCAACTATAACAACTTTTTGTCAGTATAAAGTGAAAATTGCACCTTCTCAAATTGCATATCTTTATGGTTTGTGATTTCCAATCCTTTCATGTGCTTACATGAGATTATTATATTCTTCATTTTCTACCGTAAAACTTTATAGAGTCGCTCTATTGTATATCCGTAATTACTTTGATCAAAATAATGTCAAATTTTACACGATTCACAATATTTTTTCACAACCCACGCTCATAAATTACAGCTCGCAGCCATTTTTTATTTTTGTTAAGAATCTATAACCTACCCAAATATATCCAAAGTAATTTTTGTACACACACGGTGAAACCATTTGAGATCCCATGCAGTCGGCCTCGCCGACTGCAGAGAGAAGTCAGCTCCTCAGCGCCGTCCGATTTCAATCGGACGGGCACGCGAGGGGGGCTTCGCACCGGTGGGACCCACTTCACAGGAGGCTTCGGAGAGAGCGAAGGAGGCTTCGCACCATCCGATCAAGATTGGACGGCTGCGGAGCCCGATTGTCCTCTGCAGTCGAGCCCTCCTCTGGTGAAACTACTTCACTACTACTTGGAAAACCCCATGTGAACCATGGTACATATGTAGCATGTTTGTGTCATTTTTTAGATGACGAATATGGTTGTGTTTTGTGGACTCAAAAACTTCACACATTTTTGTTTCGTGCATTGCTACTGAAAGTAGCACAGTGAAAGGACATGAGTGGAATCTCAAGGGGTCCATAAAACTGAAACAAACTCATAAATAACTAATGGAGAATTTTTCAGTAGGAATCTTCCCTACTGTTCTTTTTCCTAGAAAAATCAGCCAGGGCTGAATGTCATGATAACAGTATTGCAAATCACCTTGCAGGAGCTGAAATAAATGGGGCTGTCATAGATATGTTCCGTAAAAAAAAAATATTACATAGATGGACACTGCTACTCAAATGCAATTGCTATGGATGCTTTGATTATACTATCCTTTATTCTGGCTCGAAAAGTGCATTAATTAAGTTGACGAAAAACAAAGAAAAGTGCGATCATTTGCCAACTGATTGAGCGAATCCTAATAACCTATTGACCAAGTTGTGACATAACTACTTAAGTAAGTGTGTGTTTGGTTGAACTGTACCTATGGAAAAAACTGTTGCCAGCTGTGAGTTGTGAAAAAACTGTTGTGGGATGTCAGCTGTGAGAAAACTGAAAGTCGTTTGGCTGAAACAACTGTGAAGAAGTTGCTTTAAGCTATGAGTTGTGTAAAAAGTCTGTAATGCCTCTGTCTACTTCAAACGTTGATTATATAGAAAATGGTTACAAAATACTATGGCAATCAATAATTCACATATAAATAGAAATTTTAGAAAAGAAAATTAATCTCAGGATACAAAAATCTCAACTACACTCTGAATTACATTGCGATACATTCTTCGATCTTTACAGTCATAGTGTGGAGAATAATCTCTGCAATTCTTCTTTTCAAAAGACAATCCCTGTAGTTTGCCTCCACTGCTTTCTGGCCACATTGTCACTGGCTCACTGCTGCTATGCAAATATCTTCATCCAAGCAACTGCACACGGCAAAAGGGCTCGATTCTGGCAGGACGACGACCGCGACAGCGAGATGGCTACGGGACGGTGACTGTGGGGACGAGAGGAGCATGCGGGAGCGGATCCGATGGGATGGCAGCTATACGGTGGCAGGACTGCGGCAGAACGATGGCCAAGGGGATGGGAGGCATGTGCGGGAGCTGGAGATCCGGCGGGACGACGTTCGTGGTGGCGGGACAGCGATCACGGTGGTTGGACGACGGTCACGGTGGCGGGACGGCGGCCGGACAGTGGCAGGACGGTGGCCTCAGGAGGGGGAACAGCAGCCGCGCAAGGTGCGGAGTCCGAAGGAAATGAGGGTAGACCAGGAAGCTGCCAAAGCATGTATGCACCAGCTTTAAAATTTACACTAGGGTGAAAGCTGTTTTTGGAGAAAGCTGCTTGGCTGGTTATAACCCTTTGGTTGAGCTTTTGGCTTCTAGGAAACAGAAGTCGCTTCTAAAAGCTCAAAGGGAGCCTAAATCAAACGTGGCAGACTTAAGTAAATGTCACATAGGATATAATGAAAAGAAATTAAAACTATTTTTTAGTGGTGATAAATTATCAAATCTACTAAACTAAACGATAGTGATAGCACAAGTTTAATAAAGCACAAGCTATCGGACTAATAATTATGGTTTTTAGTAATTACTATCTATTGGGGGAAAATACTTCATCCTCATGATCCTCAAGATTCTAAGACTTGTCTCCGGATTAAAAGACTTGAAGACAGAGGGTCCATCTAGGCTCCGATCTGAAGGGACCCTCCGAAAGGCTTCTCCTCCGAAGTGGAAAACAACCAAAAGGATGGGACATATACTTTATCAACATCCTTCGAGCATATTTTACCATATTAGCCCTATTCGGGATACCAAAATAGTTTCCACTATGTCGGTTGTAATTGAGGGGTAAAAAGGTCTTTTCTCTAGAGATTTTACCTATAAATACCCCCTTCTTGCCATGTAATAGGCATCAAATATTCAGATATTCAATACACCACGTCGAACTACTTCGAGCTATTATCCTATTCGAAGGCTTGAGATAGTCCGCATTCACAAACACTTTGTTTGTTAGTTCTTAACTTTATAGAACCTATTAGCATTCACAAACACTTCGTTTGTCAGTTCTTAACTTTATAGAACCTGTTAGCGTAATCCATGGCGGCCAACAGTTGGCGCCGTCCGTGGGGAACCTAGTTCTAAAAGCTAGTTCTCTACCACTGTCTGTATTTCAAAGAGCGTTTGCGGAGGGAGTTTTGGAGTCTCAGGATTCCGCGCACCCTTCGGCAAGGGGCTTCAAAATACAGTTCGAAGGCCTTTCTTCGCTTTCCTCAATCTTCTAAATCCTTTGATCTTCGGACCGTAGCTTCGTAAGTCATGCCTCCCAAGCGGAGTTTAGCCACCGGTCCCCCCCGAAGGTCCCCTCGAACCTCCGGTGCAGGACCTTCAGACGTTCCTCAAACTCCTGAAGTAGTCATTAGACCTCGAGCAACCGGAGTCCCTCGGGTAGCTCCGTCTGTGCTTCGAACTGATTATGTCAGTTCTCAAGACCTGGAGGATCCTTCTGGAGGAAGCGAAGACCTTCCTGAAGACGCAGCTGCTCAGGTAGCGTGGCTTCATGCAGAAGTAGAAAGATGGAGGCAGGAGGCTGCGAGCAGGCTTCGCCCTCAAGCCATCCCTCCTGCTTTGGAAATGCATCAAGATGGCAGCCTCGATGATTATCCCGAAGCCCCTCAAGTCTAAGAAGATGCCAAAATGCCTCCTTCGACAACGAATCCCCGCTGCATCCGGACCTGCAGAAGGTGCGCTTCGATCCTAGGTTCTGAGTCTCGAAGTTGCATAAGTACTCCGGAGCATCTGATCCCGGAGAATTCTCTCGTTCTTACGCCCTGCAATAGAAGCCCGGGCGAAGTTGGAGAAGATCTCAAGAGTGCACGAAGAGACGGAGCAAGACTCGGACGGACGGCTGACTGCGTGTCGACCGTGTTCGCGAGAGGGAGGCCAAGACAAGCATTCGCGTGGCTCGAGGGGATCTAGAGCGGAAGTGTCTTGCTGGTGCTCGGAGTCGCGAAGCGGTGTCACGAGTCGAGGAGCTGAAAAGGCTTTGTCAGTTTTTGCCGAAAACCGTCAGAAACTTTTACCGTTTTTACTATTTCAATAAAATAGTGTCAAAGGGTTAGTTTAAATTTTTAGTGTCATAGTGTGTACTTTTTAGAGTATTTTTGGAGTACAAATATTCTGAAAATATTCTAAAGAGGGGTCATTTGTAATTTTCTAGAGTAATTAGGGTATTTTCTATTTGTATTTTCAGTTTTGTATTTTGAGTCTTTTCTAGGGGGCTTAGTGCAAATTATGCCTTCTAGAATGTGGAGTAGGTGGATAAATATCTCTCCATGGCTGTCATCCGTAGTGCATCTATCCAGGACATTCCATACGTCCAGAACATTTGAGAGAAACAGAATGTAAATCTAGTTTTGCTTGCAATTTGTTCTTCTGAGCTATTTTCTTCCGAGAGCATGATTGTGAATAGCGCCAGTTCAATTGCCGGACGTCTACAGAGCTGCCGATAATGACATGCTACAGCGACAGGGAAGATAATAGCACTGGAGGTAATTTCTTGCTGAATGCAATTTTGAGATCCAGTTTTCTTGCAATTTTTCTACAGAACTTGATGTGGATGTCTATACATGATTTGTTGTACTAGTTTTGAATGTTCCATTTTCGAAATTTGCATCAAGTTTCTGTGAATCTGAGTAATTCTTTTGTCCAATCCAAGTGATACATCTGAATCTGTTTTCTGGCTGAACTGATTTTTTTCTGATTAGTGCTGAAACTCATTTTAGGTGTTTGATCAAATGTCTAGCCCATACATGTTTATCTGTTCATGATTAGATCTCTGAATTTTCTGATTATACACTTATAATTTGGTTCAGAACTGATCTAAATTTTGGATGTATGAGACATTTTGAATTGAGTTGTACATGGTCTAGAGGTGGAGCTGTTCCTGGTGTTTGAACTATAGAATTCCTGAAGTAATTGTGTGTTTCTGATATGTTCTGATTACTGGTGTTAATCATGTTGTTAACAATGATATGTGGTCAGATTACTCTTGATTGCAGGAATAATTTTCAAACATAAGAATCTGTTTATATGTTCAGTTCACATTTGCTGATCCTGAATGATATGGTTGCATCTTCAGTTTTGTTGGAATAGTGCTGAACTGAGTTATCTTCAAAGATTGCTGGTCGTGTATGCTCTGAATTGTACATGCTCAGTTCTAGGTTGTGTGTCAAAGTATAAATATTGAGATGCTGAACTGAGTAAGATTGAAGTTGTTTTTCAAACTGTGATTTCTGGATCTATGTTCAAACCTGAAAAACATATTACAGTGAATAGTGTTCTGATTTTGATTCAAATCTGAGTTTATGCTTGCTGTCCTCATAATCTTCAATGAAGTCTAAAACTGAACTTGATTTCTGAGATTATTTTGTTTAGTATTCATCCTGATTTTGAAACAACTCTAATTTCCATTCAGTTTTGACTTTGTGCTATAGAATTCTGAATCAGCTGTCTAAGGTTCAAAAATATTTGTGAGTGCTGTTTTGAATCAAATTTGTCTCTAGAAAAATCTGGTTATCATATTCAGAATTAATTCTATTCAGAGCTTGATCTGCTACAGTAGTTTCACATTTGTTTCAATACCCAGTTTTTGATTTCAAAACTGATTTGAAAGCCAAGTGGGTTTCTGAACTTGAAAACTGAAATTGCTGTTCTGTGATTGTGTAGCTTCTGTTGTCGGATTAGAATCAGATTTGCCAAAGATTGTTTTATGTCAAGAACTCTGAAATTTTACAATCAGCTTTGAGTTTTTTTAGGTTATAGATTGATGCTCATTTACTGAATATAGATGTGCTGATTTGAGTCATGTTTGAAGTTATAACTTGCAATCTGAATCTGAAATCGACAAATACAATTTACTCAAAGTACCATTACTATTCATCGTCCGAAAATTCATAAGTGATTGAATTTCGATTGTGATTGATTTGAATTTAGCTGATTCACTTCTATAAACTTGAATTGATTTGAGATTGTTTGACTAAAAACTTGAAACAAAGCTGTTATTGGGTGTTTTGAATCTGTTTGAGCTCTAAATTGTACTGTTTGATTTGAAACATGATTTTGTGTTTTTAGAGGAGCGTTGGGTGATTTGATTAGGCCATCACTTTGAAATAAAGTGTCGAGGCGTCTATTCACCTCTCTAGTCGTCATTCCAATCCCACATTGGTTCTGGTCTCTAAAGCCAGGATCAATTAAGTCATGGGAGCAGTTGAAAAGGAAATTCGTGAGTATTGGGGGAAAATATTTCATCCTCCAGAGGTCAAGGACATTCCCCTGTAGATACAAGCAGAAGAAATGAAGTCAGAAGCTTCGATCTTCGAAGATCCTAAAAGCATCAAGGTTTTGCTGTATTTGGAGTACTGTACAGCGAAGACCTCCGTTAAGGCTTTAGCGTGACGAAGCCTCCCAAAGCCTTTCCGCCCGAAGGGGTGATTGCTAGCGAGGATAGAAGATTTATCTTCTTAGTCGGTTGTAATTAGAGGGTAAAGGAGTTTTTTCCTTTAATATTCGGTCTATAAATACTCTTCTTCACTATGTAAAGGGTATCGAATATTCAGATATTCAATACACAACTTCAAACTACTTCAAGCTATTATCCTATTCGGAGGCTTGAGATAGTCCCCTTTCACAAACACTTCGTTCGTTAGTTCTTAACCTTAGAGAACATGTTAGCGTAATATTTTACGCCAACAGTTAGCGCCGTCCGTGGAGAACCTAGTCTAAAAACTTCGTTCTCTACCAATTTCTTTCTAGAGCCATGCCTCCTAAACAGAGCCTAGGTGCTAGTCCCCTTCGGAGGTCCTCTTGGACCTTTGGAGTAAGATCTTCGAATACTGTTGAGGTCGGAGGACCTTCTGTAGTTCCCCCACCTTAGACTCCCGAAATGAATACTCTTCCTTGAACATATGAAGCCCCTCCAGGGACTCCGTCTTTGCTTTGAATCAACGGAGCCTCTCCTGTAACTCCGACTGTCAAACTGACTTGTTCAGTTCTCAAGACTCGGAAGCTCCTTCCGGAAGAAATGAAGACCGCCTTGATGATGTGGCGACCCATATGGCCAATCTTCAAGCCGAAGTGACGAGGTGAAGGCAGGAAGCTGCAGACAGGCTTTGTCCCCTAGCTACCCCTGTCATTCCGGAGGTGCCTCAAGACGATGACCTCACATTTTATCCTGAAGCCCCTGAGAATGCTTCTTTTGATAACGAATCTCCGCTGCACCCCGGCTTGCAAAAGGTGCACTTTGACCCCAAGTTCAAGACCTCGAAGCTCTGTAAGTACTCTGAGGAAGAAGATCCAGGAGAGTTTTCTCGTTCATATGCCTTAGCAATCGAAGCCAGCGGAGGGGTTCGAGATACAATGGCAAAATGCTTCCCCCTTGTGCTAGAAAGAGTCGCTTTGTGTTGGTTCTGGTCTTTGAAACCAGGATCTATTTAGTCTTGGGAACAGCTAAGGAAAAAATTCATAAGCAACTTCCAGGGTACTTTTGTGCCCCCTATGTCTACTAGAAGTCTCTTTCAGGTGAAGCAGCAACCTAGAGAAACTTTGAGGCAGTTCTTTAAGCGCTTTGCTCATATGGAGTCGCAGATAAGAGGATTGTCTGCATCATCTGTGGTTGATGCAGCCCGAGAAGGAGTCACCAATGCAGGCCTCCTCAACAAGCTTCACCGGAAGCATATATCCTCCGTAGCGCAATTAATGGCTTATTTTGAGGAGTATGCTAGGTCAGAGGAAGGATGGCTCCGAAGGACAGCTTCGTCTTCGCCAATCATCCAAGAAGTTAATCTCAAAGTGAAAACTTCAACTCCACCACAAGGACCTCACTTCAACAATCAGCATGACAGGTGATGAGGACAAAAGCATCCTCGCTCCAAAGTCCTGAACATTTCTCCCTCTCCGCAAAAATTTTCCCCCAAGAATCCACAAGCTTCGGGAAACATGGTCAGTGGCTGGAGGCTGCTAGGGAAGTCGGCTGGCAAGGGCCAGGCCTTCTTTTGCTGTGTTCATGGTGAAAACCGAAGCCATGCTACCGATGCATGTAAGTATATACTAGCCCTGAGAAGCGAGTACCTCGAAAGGAGCTCTGGTCGAGGCACTACTGACCGAGCCCCTCCCGAGGCACATCCGGAGCCAGTGCAGGCTGTCGTACATGTAGACAACTTCGATCTCCCAAGACAACCTTCGGTGGCCAGTGTTATGCCACCTCCGAAGTAAGAAGATACTCAAGACCAGGGCAAAAGAGTGGTTCTTCCCATCTCCGAAGGAGGAACCCTGGGCAACATGTCAAAAAGGCAACGGAGAGAGTATGTTCGTGAAGTAGGGCATATCAGGACCTCTTCGTCGGTAGCTGAAATGCCCGAGTGGTCCCACGTGACTATATCCTTCTTTGTAGCTAATTTAGTTGGTATAAAATTCCCTCATGCGGACCCCCTTATTATCACTACTGATATTGCAGGAACAGAAGTTCGGAGAGTATTGGTCGATGTGGAAGTTCTATGGATATTATCTTTGTTCAGGCCTTCGACCAGCTTTGCATCCCGTGGAAGCATCTCCTCCCAGCAGCTCGTCCACTTCAAGGCTTCGCAGGACCTCCTCTTGATGCCCCCTGCCAAATAGGTATCGAGGTTGCCTTCGGAGAGGGGCTCTTGGCAAGAATGGAGGAAGTGATTTTCGACGTTGTCGATGCCCCCTACGCTTATAATGTCATCTTCGGAAGGCATGTTAAATCAATTTGGAGCCATGGCGCACCATAATTATCTATGCATGAAGATGCCCACACAAGCAAGAGTGCTTACTGTCTTCGGTGATCAAGCTACTGCACGAAGGGCAAAATACACCATAGTCCACCTCTTGATCCAAGACAAGTGAATAATGTGTAAAACCATTCGGAGGATATCCCTGTATCAAGTGAATCTTCGAAGATATCCTTTCCAAGGCCAAGCCCCAAGGAGAAATTATAACGAAGATTATTGTAAAGGACGGTAAAGAATATCCCTTCCAGTTTGGCAAAGAATTGCCTCCGAAAATCGCTACTTCACTAGAAGAAGTAGTTAGAGAGAATTTGGATGTCTTTGCCTAATTCGATGAAGACATTCCAGGAGTTAACCGAAATATCATTGAGCATAGTTTAATTGTGAACCGAAGGGTTCGGCCTGTTCGGCTCCATAAATTATCATTAGAGAGGGCAAGCCTTGCTAAGGAAGAAGTTCAAAAATTGTTGAATGTTGGGATTATCAAAGAAGTGGCTCATACAGAGTGGTTAGCCAACCCAGTCTTCGTCAAGAAAAAGGCCTCCGGAAAATGGCGCATGTGCATTGATTTTACATCCTTGAATAAAGCATTCCCACGTGACCCCTACCCCATGCCTCGCATTAATCAATTAGTTGACTCCACTACTGGTTCGGAGCTCTTGAGTTTCCTCGACGCGTATTCCGGATATCATCAAATATGGTTAAAGCGTGAAGATGAAATCAAGACAAGCTTTGTAACTCTTTCGGGAGTCTTTTGCTATGTAAGAATGCCCTTCGACTTAAGAAATGCCGGGGCAACTTTTTCAAGATTAATTGCTAAGGCTCTAGGTCACCAAATAGGGCATAATGTTGAAGCCTATATGGATGACATTGTAATAAAGAGTGCTTTAAAGCACCAGCATAGTTTAGACTTAGCAGAAAGAGAGCCTCCGGGCATGTGGAGTTCGCCTCAACCCAGAAAAATGTATCTTTGGAGCTAAAGCTGGGAAAATGTTAGGGTATTTAGTTTCGAGCAGGGGAATCGAAGCTAGCCCAACTCAAATAACTGCACTACAAAGAATCGCACCACCAACAAAATTTGAAACAGGTTTAGAAGCTTACTAGACGCCTTGCAGCACTTAGCAGATTTCTAGCAAGGTCCACAGAGTGCAGCCTCCCCATATTCAAAGCCTTGAAAGGGTCCGAAGATTTTGCATGGACATGGGAGTGACAAAAGAGTTTTGATGATATTAAAGATTATCTCAACAACCCCGCAACACTCATAGTGCCCATGGCAGATGAAACCCTTCTTCTTTATCTTGCAGCTATAGGCTCCGCTGCCAGTGCGGTCCTTGTTCGAGAAATGAATGTCAATGGGAAGTTGGTACAAAATCTAGTATATTTTGTATCAGAAGCTTTATCCAGAGCAAAAACTAGATACTCCGAATTAGAAAAATTCACTTATGCTCTAGTGATGGCTTCAAGGAAACTACGACATTATTTTATAGCACATAATGTAATTGTACCAACTTTTTATCCTCTAGGAGATATGATTCGAAGCAAAGATTCTACAGGGAGAATTGAAAAATGGGCCATCGAGCAAGCACCCTTCGGCATCTCCTTTGTATCAAGGACAACAATCAAGTCACAAGTGGTGGTTGATTTTGTAGCAGAATGGACTCCATCTGTAGTATGGGCTCCGGAAAACTCAAGTGAAGGAATACCATATACTCCGATGGAGCTTTTCAAGCATCCAGAGCAGGTGTCAGAGAAGTGATAATTTCACCTTCAGGGCAAAAAGCAATGTACTCCGCAAGGCTCAACTTTAAGTCCACCAATAATATTGCGGAGTACGAAGGAATTTTGCTAGGTTTTCGCAAGGCACGTGCCCTTGATGCTACAAGAGTTGTTATAAAAACAAATTCCCAAATTGTAGCAGGGCACGTTGATAAAAGTTTTCAAGCCAGGCATCTGCAACTTGCTAAATATCTAGAAGAAATCCGTAAGATCGAAGCAACATTCAAAGGGATTTCTGTCCGAAGTATATCAAGAGTTGACAATGCACAAGCTGATATCTTGGCAAAAGCTGCAGCCGGAGCCATAGATATTCTGGAAGGGACTTTTTATGAAGAGCTTACTTCTCCTTCGGTGCCCCAACTCCCTCTAGTGGAGGTCCTTTGCATACCGAACACCGACTAGTGGAGTTCAATTATGGAATTACTACAAGGCGAAGCCAATCTACCCGAAGGCCCGAATCTTTCAAGATTGCAATTGAGGGTCCGGAATTATCATATTATTAACGGTATTCTTTACAAGGCCAGAGTATGTTCTCCCCTACTCCGATGTGTTTCTCAAGCGGAAGGCCAAGATATACTCCGAGAAATTCATGAAGGCCTTTGTGGTAGCCATCTTGCCCCTCGAGCCTTAGTAGGGAAAACACTTCGCTAGGGGCTTTATTGGCCTACAATAGTAGCTGATGTGGAGGCCTTGGTCTGTACTTGCTAGGGTTGTCAATGGATGGGAAGACGAAGTGATCGTCCGCCAACACCTCTTCAAGTTATTGCTCCAGTTTGGCCCATCGCCAGATGGGCATGGATCTCATTGGCCCCTTTCCAATGCCAAAAGTAAGTCTAAAATTTGCAGTGGTAGAAATTAAATATTTTTTCCAAGTGGGTCAAAGCAGAACCCCCCACAACTATCACTTCAAAAAATGTACAAAAATTTTTCTAGTAGAATATCATATGTAGGTTCGGAGTGCCTCGACAGCTGACAATCGATAATGGCACCCATTTTGATCCCGAACCCTTTAGAGAGTTCTGCGAAGGTCTTGGCATAGAAATGTGTTTTTCAGCCGTCCGTCATCCTCAATCTAACGGAGCCGTCGAGCGAGCTGACAATAATATTTTGTCAAGCCTAAATCAAAGGATAGTAGGATTGGCAAAGGGGCTGTGGACCGGAGAGCTCCCAAATATTTATGGTCCATTCGGACCACTCAAGCAAGGTCCACAGGTTTTACCCCTTTCAGATTACTATTCAGAGATGAAGCCATGACGTCGACAGAGCTTAAAGGACGATCTCTTCGCACCATCGAACCTGAAAAAGAAGATGAAAGACAAGCTTCGCTAGATTTAACGGAAGGAACAAGGCTTTGAGCTGTTGCAAATCTGATGAAGTATCAACATCAGACGAAGACTTGGTATGACCCGAAGATTAAACTTAATGAACTTAAGCTAGGTCATTTAGTTTTGCAAAGCATTATAGCACCAGGGAAATTAGAAAATAAATGGGAAGGTCCATATATCATCCATGGTTCAGGACGCCCTGGTTCTTTTAAATTAGCTAATTTAGAAGGTGAAGAATTAAAGCATGCCTGACATGCGGAGCACCTTAAGCGATATTTTGCATAGGGGCTCCTTGTAATCATTTGTAAACCCTTTCTGAATAAGTAAAGCTCATGGTTTGGATAATGCCTACTTCTCAAACATTCCCTACTTCTAGTGGACACACTAGGAGAACAGAGTTGATTGCGAAGGAAAGTGTCATTCATTTGAACCAATTTTACGGACTTCGAACCATTGGTTCAATCTTCGAAGATCCTAAAATCATCAAGGTTTTGCTGTATTCAGAGTACTGTATAGCGAAGACCTCCGTTAAGGCTTCGACGTGATGAAGCCTCCTGAAGCCTTTCTGCCCGAAGGGGTGATTGCCAGCGAGGATAGAAGATTTATCTTCTTTCTGATTAAATTAGTGTAGCGCCCCAATTTATCGAAATCAGAACATTATTGAATTTCATAAGAAAAACAATATTACAAGAGGTTCATCATGCGACAATCATACACACGACAGTATTCATGGTACGCATACCATATTTATTACATCAGAGTTTAATAAAAACAATAATAAAGATAATTAAAATGCATGACGAACGCCTTCTTCAAGATCTTTTCACTTGACTGGGTCGCTACTCTAGACCGTCTTCATAGTAGGCATCCTCTGTGGTGTTCAATGGGTATGAGTACAAAAAGTACTCAACAAGCCACCGCGAATGCAAGTAATAATGCTAGATAGTAACAAAGGAAGGATAATGGCTAAAAGTGCGGAAAAGTACATTTTCAGTTGTTGCAGTTAGTGTAGTAAAATTTTATCATGTGGAATAATAAACATGAACATCAATAATACCATCTAACTCGAGGAGTACGTTTTACCTCCTCGCACAATAGTCCTTATATGTCAAACCATCATGCACATACATGTCAAAAGTAATCTAACTGTGGGATGTCACGCAACCCGCCCTTGACCGTGGGCTCGTTTTTTCGAAAAGATTAATGACTCTGATCAGAGATATACTACTGTAACCACAAGGCACACACTCATCCCAAACGAGATGACCCATACCACGGGAACTCATGCCAAAACCTCAGCATGATATGCTCCAAGCGATAACCACCCGCTCTAGGTTTCGCCGGCGCGCCGGGCCGCATCCCAGCTAACGTCACACCGCCTTTTGCGCCACGTCGGTACAAGCCACCCGCAGGTGCTGATTGACCCATCTCCAAATGGTGGCCTCAGTTTGGAACACTCCATACCTTAGTTAGGACTTACCCATTAGACTTGTGGTTAGTACGGAAGTGTATTGCAACGGCTCCCGCAGACCGGTCCTTATAGTGCCTCGGGTGCTACCGACCAATGCCCTAGCTTGCACCCGGAACCCACCATGCATTCACTCACAACCACAACTCCAACACCGACAGAATTCCAAAGATGAGAATAACGGGGATCATATAGTAGAACCAATCGCTACGCTCATTTTTAATCCTATAGCAATCGTGTCAATACATTGGACACTAGCTAATAATACTAATAATATGGTGACAAGGAGTTTAGGTTAGAGAGCATGGCTTGGGTTGCACATCAAGGTCGGGGGATCCTAAATAAATATATTATAAGGGTTTCATTTGACTAATGCATGTATATCCTATGTGTTTTAGTGATAGTTTAATAAAACGTGGGTCCAATATGCTCAAAAGATTGGTTTGGTGACTTGCCTTGTTCAGCGAGGGGAGAGGGAGGAACTTCCGGGAAGTATTCCGGCTCCTCGGTGGCATCGTAGTCTTCCCAATATAAATAAAATGAAAATAAATACAACATTCAATTTGTTGGGGGAAAATATTCCATCTTCAAGATTATCGCAGCAACAAGATAAAGACTGGTGATTAAGATGAAGATGTCCGATATATAATCTCGAAGATGCATCCAGTCAAGTTCGAAGTATGATGACGGGCTCTAGTTCGGAGTACATATTCGAACATGGACTCTTCCAGGAACCTCTTTGCCAACTAAGATGGAAGACTTATCTTCGTTCTAACTAGATTAGTCTTTTACCATTTTAGCCCTATTAAGAGTACCGAATAGTTTCCACTATGTCGGTTGTAATAGAGGGGTAAAAAGGTCTTTTCCTTAATGTTTGGGCCTATAAATACCCCCTGTTTTACCCTGTAATGAGGACCGAATACAAGTTATTCAATACACACTTTCGAACTATTCTAAGTTATTATCCTTTCGGAGGCTTGGAATAGTTTCCTTCGCAAACACTTCGTTTGTTAGTTGCTAATTTTCAAAAACCTGTTAGCGTAATATTCTACGCCAACAGTTGGCGCCGTCCGTGGGGAACTTAGTCCAAGAAACTTCGTTCTCTACCAACTTCTTACACCATGCCTCCTAAGCGGAGCGCAACTGGTAACCCTGTTCGGAGGTCCCCTCGGACCTCCAGAGTGATATCTCCAGACACAGTTGAGGCCGGAGGACCTTCGACGTTTCCTCCACCTCAAACTCCGGAAGGGATTCCCATTCCTCGAGCATACGGAGTTCCTCCACCAACTCCATCTATACTTCGGCCACCCGGAGTTCCTCTTCCACCTCAAGTTCCACTCCGAACTGATCCTTACAGTTCTCAAGACCTAGAAGATCCTTCCGGAGGAGATGAAGACAATATTGGTGATATGGCCGCTCAAATGGCCAGTCTCCAAGCCGAAGTAGCGAGATGGCGGCAAGAAGCTGCAAATAGGCTTCACTCTCAAGCCATCCCAGTTATTCCTGAAGTGCCTGAAGACGACGAACCTATCTATCTTGAAGCCCCGGAGAATGCCTCCTTTGATACCGAGTCTCCGCTGCATCCTGAACTGCAAAAAGTTCGCTTCTACCCGAAGTTTAAGACTTCGAAGCTTTGCAAGTATACCGGAGATGAAGATCCTGGAGAATTTGTCCGATCTTATGCTTTGGCAATTGAAGCCAGTGGAGGAGTGCGGGACACCATGGCAAAATGTTTCCCCTGGCTCTTCAAGGAGTAGCTTTGCGATGGTTCTGGTCTTTAAAACAGGGATCAATCAGTTCATGGGGGCAATTGAAGAAAAAGTTCGTGAGTAACTTCCAAGGCACCTTCGTGCCCCCAATGTCAACGGGAAGTCTTTTCTAGGTGAAGCAGCTCCCTAGAGAGACATTGAGACAATACTTCAAGCGTTTCGCTCATACGAAGTCGCAAATTCGAGGGTTAACTACATCTTCGGTAGTTGACGGAGCTCGAGAGGGAGTCATTCATCTAGGCCTACTTGATAAACTTCACCGGAAAAGCATATCTTCTGTTTCTCAGCTGATGTCCTATTTTGAAGAATATGCAAGGTCAGAAGAGGGTTGGCTTCGGAGAACTGTAGCTACTCCGTCCATACTGCAGGAAGTAAAATTGGAAGTGAAAACCTCGGCACAGCCGCAGGAACCTGTCTTTGAAGCTTATCATGATAGGAGAAGGGGGCAAAAGCATCCTCGTTCAGAAGTTCTGAACATTGCACCTCCGCAAAAGTTTGCCCAAAGAGCTCCGCAACCTTCGGGGAACAAGGCCAGCGGCTGGAGGCCGCTAGGGAAACCGGCTGGCAAAGGCCAGACCCTTTTCTGCTGTATTCATGGTGAAAACCAAAGCCATGCAACTGATACTTGCAAGGCTATACTTGCTCTGAGAGGAGAGTATCTGGAAAGAACTTCGGGTCGAGACACTACTAACCGAGTTCCAGCTGAAGTGCGTTCAGAGCCGTTCTAGGCTGTGGCGCGGATAGAAAACTTCGATTTAGCAAGACGCCCTCCGGTGGTCAATATTATGCCACCTCCGAAGCAAGAAGAGGGGCAAGATCGAGGAAAAAGAGTAGTCCTCCCAATCTCCGGAGGAGGGACTCTCGGAAGCATGTCAAAAAGGCAGAGAAGAGAGTATGTTAGAGAAGTGGGGCATATTGGAACTTCGTCGTCTGCAGCTGCTATGCCTGAATGGTCCCATGTACCAATATCTTTTTCTGTAGAGGATTCAACTGGCATTAAATTTCCACATGCAGACCCACTTGTCATTACTGCCGACATTGCAGGAACTGAGGTTCGAAGAGTGCTAATTGACGGAGGGAGTTCGGCAGACATTATTTTTGTTCAAGCCTTCGATCAACTATGCATCTCCAGAAAGCACCTTCTTCCAGCAGCTCGTCCTTTGCAAGGCTTCGCAGGACCTCCGCTTGATGCACTTGGCCAAATTGGTCTGGAAGTTACCTTCGGAGAAGGGTTGTTAGCAAGGACAGAGGAAGTGATCTTTGACGTTGTAGATGTTCCGTATGCATATAATGTCATTTTCGGAAGAGGCATGCTAAATCAATTCGGGGCTGTGGCGCATCATAATTACTTGTGTATGAAGATGCCCACACAAGCGGGAGTGCTCACTATCTTCGGAGATCAAGCTACCGCCCGAAGAGCGGAGTATGGTCATGGACCCCCTCTTGATCCAAGACAAGTGAATAGTGTGCAAGATAATCAAGAAAATTTTTCTGCTCCTAGTGAATCTTCGAAGAAATCCTTCCCAAGACCAAGTCTTGAAGGAGAGATTGCAACGAAGGTTATTGTTAAAGATGGCAAAGAATATTCATTTCAATTTGGTAAAGATTTGCCTCCAGAAGTTGCTACCTCCTTGGAGAAAGTAGTTGAGGAGAATTTAGATGTCTTTGCTTGGTCTGACGAAGACATCACTGGAGTCAGTCGGGATATTATTGAGCACAGTTTACTTGTAAACCTGAAGGCCCGGCCTGTTCGGCAAGGACTCCGAAAAATGTCTGCAGAAAGAGTTGTTCTTTGCAAAGACGAAGTTGAAAAATTGCTGAAGGCTGGGATTATCAGAGAAGTGGCTCACACAGAATGGTTAGCCAAGCCAGTCTTCGTCAGGAAGAAATCTTCCGGGAAGTGGCGCATGTGCATTGATTTCACATCCTTGAATAAAGCATGCCCCCGTGACCCCTACCCCATGCCCCGAATTGATCAGTTGGTCGATTCCACTGCTGGTTCGGAGTTATTAAGCTTCCTTGACGCGTATTCCGGCTACCATCAGATATGGTTGAAACGCGAAGATGAAATCAAGACAAGCTTCGTAACTCCTTCAGGAGTCTTCTGTTATGTAAGAATGCCCTTTGGTTTAAGAAATGCCGGGCTACTTTTTCGAGGTTAGTTGATAAGGCTCTAGGTCATCAATTAGGTCGTAATGTAGAGGCCTATATGGATGATATTGTAATAAAGAGTGCTTTAAAGCACCAGCATAGCCTAGACTTTGCAGAAACATTTAATAGCCTTCGGGCATGTGTAATCCGTCTTAATCCTGAGAAATGTATCTTCAGAGCTAAGGCTGGGAAGTTGTTAGGGTATTTAGTTTCAAGCAGAGGGATTGAATCTAGCCCTACACAGATAACTGCGCTACAGAAGATGGCTCCTCCAGAGAATTTAAAGCAAGTGCAAAAGCTGACTGGTCATCTGGCAGCACTTAGCAGGTTTTTGGCAAGGTCTGCGGAGAGAAGTTTGGCCATCTTTAAAGCATTGAAAGGGTCCGAAGATTTTGCATGGACACCGGAGTGTCAGAAAAGCTTCGAAGATATTAAAGAGTATCTCAGTAATCTTGCTACACTCACGGTGCCTACTGCGGACGAAACCCTACTCCTTTACCTTGCAGCTACAGGCTCTGCTGTCAGCACAGTCCTTGTCAGAGAAATGGATTTCAATGGAAAGTTGGTACAAAATCCAGTTTATTTTGTGTCCGAAGCATTGTCAGGAGCGAAGACAAGGTATTCCGAGCTCGAAAAGTTCACTTATGCTCTGATAATGGCTTCGAGGAAATTGAGGCATTATTTTTTGGCTCATAATGTAATTGTACCAACTTCGTATCCTTTGGGAGATATGCTCCGAAGTAAAGACTCCACTAGAAGAATTGGAAAGTGGGCAGTCGAACTAGCACCCTTCGGCATATCATTTGTAGCAAGGACAACAATCAAATCACAAATCTTGGCAGATTTCGTAGCAGAATGGACTCCCCCTGCAACGTGGGTTCCGGAGAAATCAAGCGAAGGAATTTGGACTGTTTTTTCTGATGGAGCTTTCCAAGCATCCGAAGCAGGTGTTGGAGCAGTTTTAATTTCGCCTTCAGGGCAAAGAGCAATGTACTCCGCAAGACTCAACTTTAAGTCTACCAATAATATAGCGGAGTATGAAGGGATTTTACTGGGACTCCGAAAAGCACGTGCTCTAGGGGCTACAAGAGTTGTTATAAAGATAGATTCTCAAATAGTAGCAGGGCACGTAGATAAAAGTTTTCAAGTTCGGCATCCACAGCTTGCAAAGTACTTAGAAGAAATCCGTAAGATCGAAGCACAATTCAAGGGTATTTCCATTCGAAGTATACCAAGAGCAGAAAATGTGCAAGCAAACATCTTAGCAAAATCTACAGCCGGAGCTATGGATATACCAGAAGAAGCTTTTTATGAGGAGCTCAGTACACCTTCGGTGCCACAAATTCCCTCTGCAGAAATTCTTTGCATTCCAACTACAGATTGGAGAAATTCGATCATGGAAATTTTGCAAGGAGGAGCAAATTCGTTTGAAGAGCCACAGTTTTCAAGATGGAAACTCAGGGCCAGGAATTATCAAATAATCAACGGTATTTTATACAAGGCCGGAGTATGTTCCCCTTTACTCCGATGTATATCCCAAACCGAAGGCCAATATATTCTTCGAGAAATTCATGAAGGGCTTTGCGGTAGCCATCTGGCCCCTCGAGCTTTGGCAGGAAAAACACTTCGCTAGGGGCTTTATTGGCCTACGATAGTAGCAGATGCGGATAACTTAGTCCGCACATGCCAAGGATGTCAGTGGTTGGGCCGACGGAGTCATCGCCCACCAACAGCTCTTCAAGTTATTGCTCCGGTATGACCCATGGCCAGATGGGGTATGGATTTGATTGGTCCCTTTCCAGTAGCTAAGGGAAATTTAAAGTTCGCAGTGGTAGCTATCGAATATTTTTCTAAGTGGGTAGAAGCAGAGCCCTTAACAGCTATCACTTCGAACAATGTACAGAAATTCTTTTGAAAGAGTATCATTTGCCGGTTCGGAGTGCCTAGACAACTCACTGTTGATAATGGAACACAGTTCGATGCAGAACCTTTCAGAAAGTTCTGCGAAGATCTAGGCATCCAGTTATGTTTTGCTGCAGTGAGGCATCCTCAGTCTAATGGAGCTATTGAAAGAGCCAATGGAAATATTTTGTCAGGGCTAAATCGAAGGATAGTAGGATTAGCAAAAGGATTGTGGACCGAAGAACTTCCGAAGATTTTATTGTCCATTCGGACTACAACAAACAAGGTCCACGGGTTTCACTCCATTCAGATTGCTATTCGGAGATGAAGCTATGACTCCAACGGAGCTCAAAGGAGGATCACTTCGCAGCACCGAACCGGAGATTGAAGGAGAAAGACAAGCTTCATTGGATTTAACAGAGGAGACAAGACTTCGAGCTGTAGCCAATTTATCAAAGTATCATCAGCAGACGAAGGCTTGGTTTGACCCGAAGGTTAAGATCAATGAGCTTAGACTGGGTCATCTCGTTTTATGAAGCATCATAGCGCCAGGAAAATTAGGAAATAAATGGGAAGGTCCATACTTAATTATTCATTCAGGACGTCCGGGCTCTTTTAAATTAGCTAATTTGGAAGGTGAAGAGTTAGCGCATACTTGGCATGCGGAGCACGTAAAGCGATACTTCGCATAGGGGCTCCTTGTAATCATTTGTAATCATCCTCTGAATTAATAAAGCATATGGTTCAGATAGTGCCTACCCCTCATAAACTTCCAGCTTCCGAGTGGACGCACTGGAACCGTAGAGTTGACCGAGAGGGAAGTGTCATTAATTTGAATCATATTTTAGGGCTTTGAACCATTGGTTCGAAGTTTCCGACGTGGGGGCTGACATAATCCGGAGTCTAAGCCACCGGCTTGTAGGCATCCGTAAAAGAGCCCAAAACCACACCATATGGAGTCCAAGCCATCGGCTGGTAGACATCCGTAAAAAGAGTCCAAGGAGACCAAATCATGCGGAGTCCAAGCCACCGGCTTGTAGACATCCGTAAAAAGAGTCCAAAGAGACCAATGCGAACTCCAAACCACTAGTTTGACAGAATTCGCAAAAAAGAGCCGAAGGAGGCCAAAACAAAACAGAGTTTGAGCCATGAGCTTCGAATGTCTGTTAAGAATGTCCAAAGTGACAAATTATCTAAGACACTAAAGTGTCCGGAAAGTTATCTCAAGTGATTTCTTTTCAAAAACAGAAGGTACTAAGTTGCCATTCTTCAAACTACAAATAGTCGAAGACATTTTATAAGATTTTAAAAGATCTTTAAATTACTAAGGGGCTCCAAACCCCCAAAATTGTACTCCTAAGTTTTTCTTTGTGCCTAACCATCTTTGAATATAATTCGAAGTTGCTTACGCCCAAAGAGGGGCTAATAAATAGGGAGACAATTTTAAATCGATATTTATTATTCGAGCAAATATGATTACATCATGAAAAATTGGTATCTATACCAAGAAGGAATCGAAGACCTCTTCGATCTCTAGAGCTAGGGTTGGAACGACTAGTTCCAGTGCCGGGAGTTCTAACAACTTTGCGTTTAACTCTTCTGCCTCCCTTCGAAGCTCTAAAGTATTTTTGTTCTTGTTGAAGTTCGGCCCAAGTTCGAAGCCGTTCGGGACTTCTTTCCCAGCTTCCAAGTTCTTCAGGCTTTTTACCTTGAGCCTCATCTTCGTCTTCGGACCATATAATGTCTTTAGAAGACGAAGTTTCCAAGTTAACTTCTTTTTCTTCCTATTTAATACAAGATAATATATCTTTACTTATTTCGGATGTAATCGCTCCGGAACTATCTCGAGGAACTAGAAATCGAGGACGCTTGTGAAGTTTTAAGATATCGAAGGTAGCCCATAATAAGCGAAGTTCGTCGTTAACATTTAACACTTCGACATCTTCCATATGAGGCAAAGCCTAAAAACATGATAAACAAATCTTCATTCATAAGTGTACAAAAGCGTAGTGCTTTACATAGTTGAAAATCCTAAGGTAATTCTAAACCTGCGGGTTTGATGGAGGCTGACTGCTCGAAGCTTGGGACCAAGCCTGCTTCTGGCGTTGTCCTTCGTCCATCCAGGCCTTGATCGCAGAATGACCTTCGGCTCTCCATGAAGTTTGAAAGGCTTGCCAAGCAGCGGCCACACCTTCGGAGGGAGTGAGAAGCTGGTCGTCGTCGAAGGTAATGGGACCCTCTCCTGCGCTCGGAGTTATTGATCGGCCCAAATCTTCGTAGTAACGAAGTATGCCGACAGCAGCCACTTGTCCAGAGATTTCTCCATACCGAATGCCTGCTGTCTTCATTTGCTTCGCTGCTCCTTGGATCCTCTTCAGCCGGCGCAGCAGAGAGATGTTGTCATCTGAAGGAAGCGTCCCAGTAGTACCGAAGTATTCTAGAACGCTTAGCAATTGATCCATAACTTCCGAAGCTATCTTCTCCGACTTCAGCTTATCTTCAGTTAATGCATCCTTCGTCGAAGTTAGCCCTTCTATTACTCCAAAGAGCCTAGCAGCCTCCGTAGCCAAAGAATTCTTTTGATTCAGTAGCTGGCTAGCTTCTTCTCGGAGTCTAACAAGCTCGGCCCCCGCAGTAGCGTGCTCCACCTGCATCTTTTCAATTTCTGCTCGAAGCACAATTTTTTCTGCTTCGAGCTCCTTGTTCGCAGCCTCCAAGCTTTGTCTGGCCCTGCGCTCCGTTGAAACCATGTTGTCCGTGTGGGCCACTCGACCTTCGGAGATAGTCAGATTTCATTGAAGAGTTGCATTTTCCTCTCGAAGGCGAATGTTTCCACGCTCATTGGAGATGTTCGCAGCTCGAGCCAAGACTGTTTGCTGCGAAAAGAAAAAACTAAGGTGAGAAATTATTTGTATATAAATTTGATGTTGTTTTGCAGATACTTCGTACCTGGTAGGCTGCACGTTCCATGGCAGCGTTAAGCTCCAAACTCTCCGCCTCGCTCAAGATAGCCACCAAGTCCGTCTCTCCGACTTCGTGACTAGCTCGATCCAAAGGCTCGAGCAGAGTCCGAAGCCCAGTTCTTCGCTCCAAGAAAGGAGCTAGAAGGGGGAGCATGCTTAAGGCTTGCTGGTCATCTTCGCAAGGCGAAGGTCCGGAGTGCTGAGCTATTGTCTTTGGAGCCCCAGTAGACTGGCCCCCCTCAGTAGATTGGCATTCATCTGTCGATTCAGACGGAGTTGATCCTGAGCTTGGAGCAGGAAGGGGGTCCATCTTTCCTTTGCCCTTTCTAGGCCCCATTTGAGTGGCTCCTGGAATTGGCTCTGAAGTTGTCGAAGGTCCAGGAACTGTATCTTCGGGACGGACCTCTTCCATGGAAGTGGACTCTGTAAAAACAAAGGTATTATACATTGTATAATTTCACAGGAAAAAAGGATAAAAGAATTATTCGAAGTTTACCTTCGACGTTTTAGCGGCGGGTGAGCATTGGACTGCTTGGCGGGTCGAAGGAAAGATCTTCGTCAGAATCAACCGTCAAATCTTCGACTGTCAGAGCTTTTTCCTGAACAGCCATTGTTGCTTCACCCGGAATCGAAGCTGTAGTGACTTTGACTCCGCTCTCATCCACAGGGGCTCCGTCCTGAGGTAAATCTTCTTGAGCAGCCGGAGTCCTTGCTTGCTCAAGATTCTCTTGAGACTCCGGCACGTTCGCAGGTTCGTCATTTCGTACAGCTCTTTGGGCTGCATCCTCGTCAATCAACCTCACGAGCAACCTACCTTCATCCTCCTGAGAATCGGAGATTGAAGCTCTTGGGCTTGAAGGCGCAGGAACTTTTGGCTTTCAAGCCACCTTTTTAACCGGAGTCTTGGCGGAGCTCGAAGTTCCAGCTTCGACTTTCCTCTTCTTGGGCCCTTTCTCCGAAGGTACCCAATCCATCAGAGGGGGCGGAACAATTTCCAGCAGCCCCCATACTCTGTTGGATCGTTCCCAACTACCAACCAATTTGATTCTTCATTCTTTCTCGGTCGGAGTTGGAATGCCCAAAATCTTCTCTGAAGCCCGTACGATTTGCTCCGAAGTTATAGGGGCTGAAGAAGCTAAAAAACGAGTTAAGTTTGTTAATTCTTCGAATAAATATACATAGAGTATGTTGTTTTCGAAGTTACCTGCAGGACTCGAAGTTGAGGAATTTTTTCGAAGACCGCCTTCCGAATCTTCCTCGAAGATGATAGGCCAGTTGGCCATCAGGGGAGAAATTTGAAGCCCTAGGAATTCTTCGGCTAAGTCCCGCATGCTCAAACAACAACTGATTTTTTGAAGCAAGCTCAAGTGAGCTTCGAGTTGGCCTAGATCCGGGTGCACTAAGGCTTCCTTTCGGAAGTGGATTTCTCGCAGAGGTCCAGCTAGGTGGCTGCTCGCCCCACTTTGGCGTAAAACCATCTCAAGATCCAATCAGTATACCATCTAGCATTAATGGCCTTGGCAGGAAACGGGAGAGCATATTCGTCCCGGAGTCTGAAGTTGATACTTCCGAAGGCCAGTACTATCTTTTCACCTCCGGAGCCTACGAAGGTCTTCGGTTGACATGATGCTCTGTGTAGTGCTGCGAAGATCTCCGCTCTTCCTTTACAACCTTCGGCTCACAACGCCCATTCGAAGATGGCAAGACGTGCTACCGCTTTCGGAGAGAGTTGGGGGAGAGTGACATGAAACAAGTCCAATACCTCTGCTAAAAAGTCGACTGCCGGAAGCCCCAACCCAGCTTCGAAGAAAGCTTCGAAAACAACCACTTCTCCGGGTCTCGGTGATGGAATGATTTCCTTCCCAGGTTTGCGAATCATAACCCCAGAACTAATCTTGCTCTCTACTGCGGCCGCAAGTGATTCTCTTCTGCAGGTTGAAGGCCCTAGCTGATAAGATTGATCCATATATTTTGTCGACGCTGGATAGAGGTCTTGATGGCCAACATTTTGGGGATTTTCCCCCGCCGTCGCCATTGCTGCTGCTGCAGGTGTCGGAGCAGTCACCGCCAATGTAGCGGCCACCGCTGCCGCCGCAACTTGCTGCCGAGTCAAGGTTGAAGCCGTTCCAGGACCCTTGAAGCTAGTTTTTGCCATTAGATCTCTTGGGTTGCTTTGAAGGAAAAAGGGAGGCTAGGGTTCGAGAGTTGGTCTGTTTGCACGAAAGCGGTGGAAAGGTACAAGAAAGGGTCGGGCCCTCTATTTATAGCTCAGACCCCTATTTTTTACCGTTTGTTTATGCCGTTTCACATTCTTGACCGTTACTTTATTCCGGAATTAACGCATTATGTAACTTCCGTCAGAAGGAAAAAGCCAACGGCTATTTTTTCCAAGTCTAAAAAGATTTTCGGATTTCCCAAGTTAATTCTAAAATACTTCGAATGCAATTCATTTAGAAAATAATTTGAAGTTCGCATCTCTATACATTTCGGAGGTGTATTAAGTCTGCTAATCCCTGCACATGGATATGTTTCCTTGCGTATACTGCTTCCCTAACATCACAGATTTAACGGAGAAGCGTATTCAAGGGGCTACTATTGGGGGAAAATATTCCATCTTCAAGATTATCGCAGCAACAAGATAAAGACTGGTGATTAAGATGAAGATGTCCGATATATAATCTCGAAGATGCATCCAGTCAAGTTCGAAGTATGATGACGGGCTCTAGTTCGGAGTACATCTTCGAACATGGACTCTTCCAGGAACCTCTTTGCCAGCTAAGATGGAAGACCTATCTTCTTTCTAACTAGATTAGTCTTTTACCATTTTAGCCCTATTAAGAGTACCAAATAGTTTCCACTATGTCGGTTGTAATAGAGGGGTAAAATGGTCTTTTCCTTAATGTTTGGGCCTATAAATACCCCCTGTTTTACCCTGTAATGAGGACCGAATACAAGTTATTCAATACACACTTTCGAACTATTCTAAGTTATTATCCTTTCGGAGGCTTGGAATAGTTTCCTTCGCAAACACTTCGTTTGTTAGTTGCTAATTTTCAAAAACCTGTTAGCGTAATCTTTTACGCCAACACAATTTAAACAATCTAAAACCACACAACAAGCACATAGGTTTAAATTGATTTTAATTTAAAGGCAATCAAGTTGTTAAGTTTCTGAAATTTATTTTATAAATAATTTAAAATGAACTTATGATGAAATATTGTCCTTTGTAAAGATGGGTTTTAAATGTGAATAATCTCATTTTAAGTTTTCTAAATAATTTAAAATGAAAAGTTCATGGACAAATTAGTGTTCTTCAGTATATGAACAGAAAGGAATAAAGATAAACTTTACTGACGTTTAAATAATTGAAATTACAATTTTACCCTAAGGGCATTTGAATACCTATTTAAATAAACATGAAAAAGTTCAAAGTAAACATACTGTTTTTATTGGATGAACATGAAGAGAATAATATTACAAATTTTCTGAAATTGAAATGATAATTTTTGAAGTTGAAATGCGCAAGATATGAATTTTACAAGTTTAAAACAGTTTCTGGAATTTATTTTCAAATTTTAAATCCCCTCGGGTCCTCGGTGAGCCAGGCCCACGGTGAACCCACGCACTGTGCGCATGTGCCGGATCGATCTGGGCCGTTGGATCCAGATCCAACGCGCGAGAGCGAGGCGGGGGAGTTAAGTTATCGCGGACGGCCAGGATTAAAACACTGAACCGATACGCGATGGACGTTCCAGATTAAACGTTGGTTTTAAATAGAAATGAACGCGCGGGATTAAAACGTAACGTTTCATCCAGATCCGAAGGTGCGGATTAGATCGCGCACGTGGTGAAACTGGCGTCGTCCAATCACGATCGCACGACCGTGGTTAGATCCGACACGGCACGGGTACTCAGCCCGTGCCGGTCATCTTCTCCGATGACGGCGAGCGGGCCAGAGGCCACGACGAGCGACGGCGGTCGTGCCTAAGGCCTAAAATGGAAAGAGGATGACTAGGGGAACATGAGGGTACCATTGGCGGGGCGAATGGTCGTCGGAGCGAGGCCAGCGATGAGCGGTGGCGGCGAAGGCGTTCGGGTCCTTGGCGGCGACGACGATCCGGCGGGGTTCGTCGACGATGGAGTGGTTGCCGAGGCTGGCGAGGTCTGTGCGGTCACAGCAGTGCGGTTGATGAGGGCGGAGGGGGACTCCGGTGACGGTGAGCGACGGCTGGAGTGTGGGTGGCGGTGGTGTGCTAAAACTCGAAAAGCAAGTGCTCTGTTTGTTCTCGCAGCGTGTGAGCGTAGGGGTGCAATGCGGACGTCCAGGGGGTTTAAATAGGGTCGTCGGCGGGGGCAGAAGGGGCGTAATTGACGGTGGCCAGGAGTAAACGCGTTTTTAAATGCTGGCGAGCTCGGTTGCAAGGGTTCAACGCACCTAGACGCGAATTGGTCGAAATTGAAGAGGGGGAAACGATCGGCACGTTGAGGGGAATTCATTGTCGGCGATGGATTAAAGGGAGGGGGCTGGTGGGGGCGGATCTGAGGCGGGATTAGGGCTTCGGCCGGCAAGGGGGGGGGAATTTGGAGGCGGATCTCGTAGGGACGAAGGGCCTGACAGACGGGGGCCACATGTTAGTGGGCGTGAGCGATCGAGGGAGGTGGCTGACGAGTGGGGTCGGGGTCGGCCGCGAGAGTGGGCGGTTGGCGCTGACAGGTGGGGTTGGGCTGTCAGGCATGCGCACGAGGGGAGAGGGGCTCATTGATGGGTGGGGTCGGGCTGTCAGTCCGAGGCGGGCGAGGGTAGCGGGCTGGGCCGACTGGGAGAGAGAGAAAAGGAGGGGGAATAAACAAGGCTTCGAGCTGTCGCCAATTTGACAAAGTACCAAGACCAAACGAAGGCATGGTATGACCCGAAGGTAAAAGTTAATGAACTTAGACTAGGCCATTTGGTACTACGAAGTGTAATTGCTCTGGGGAAGTTAGGAAACAAATGGGAAGGACCATATATTATCCTACGCTCAGGGCGCCCCAGATCTTTTAAATTAGCTAATTTAGAAGTGGAAGAATTAAAGCTTGCATGGCATTCAGAGCACCTTAAACATTATTACGCTTAGGGGCTCCTTGTATTCACTTGTAAAATACCTTTCTAAAATAAATAAAGATGGAGGTTCGAATTATGCTTACTCTTCAAATATTCCCTACACCTAGTGGACGCATCAGAGGAACAGAGATGCTTGCGGATGTAAGCATCTTTCATCAGAACCCAGCAAACGGCCTTTGAACCATCGGTTCAAGGATTCCATAAAAGAGCCGAAGGTGGCCAAAGCCTACGGATTCCAGGCCTCGGTTTTATAGCATACGTATAAGAGTCTAAGGACTTTAAAAGAAAAGATTTCCAATTCTCCGGGTTCGAAGCATCTGTAAAAGAGTCGTAGGTGGCCAAAGCCTATGGATTCCAGGCCTCAACCTGATAGCATCCGTAGAAGAGTCTAAGGACTTTAAAAGAATAGATTTCCGATCCTCCGGGTTCGAAGCATCTATAAAGAGCCGTAGGTGGCCAAAGCCTACGTATTCTAGGCCTCGGCCTGATAGCATCCCTAGAAGAGTCTAAGGACTTTAAAAGAACAGATTTCCGATCCTCTGGGTTTGAAGCATCTATAAAAGAGCCGTAGGTGGCCTACGGATTCTAGGACTCATCCTGATTGCATCCGTAGAAGAGTATAAGGACTTTAAAAGAACAAACTTCCAATCCTCCGGGTTCGAAGCATCTGTAAATGAGCCATAGGTGGCCAAAGCCTACGGATTCTAGGCCTCGGCCTGATAGCATCCATAGAAGAGTCTAAGGACTTTAAAAGAACAGATTTCTAATCCTCTGGGTTCGAAGCATCTGTAAAAGAGCCGTAGGTGGCCAAAGCCTACGGATTCCAAGCCTTAGCCTGATAGCATCCGTAGAAGAGTCTAAGGACTTTAAAAGAGTAGATTTCTGATCCTCTAGGTTCGAAGCATCTGTAAAAGAGTCGAAGGCGACCAACTAATAAGGTTTCAAGGCTCCGGCCAAATGAAACACATTAAGAGTCCTAAGTGACCAATTTCAAAGCTCTAATGTATAAATTCGAAGCTCTAAGATTATAAACATCACAATACGAACGTACAGTTCGAAGAACTCTACGAAAGAGTCGAATTCATGATTATCAAGTACTGTTTGTGAAGCATCGATTTTATTATACCAAGAATTGTGTATGACAGACCTTATCGCATTGCGTATGGTCCCCTGCCCACAAGGAGGGCAGGGGAGTGAGGCACAATCAAGTGATGCTTCTCAGACAAATTATATTACTTGGTTAATCATATTACAATCATCGTAATCAGGAAAAATTATTATCTAAACATAAATAAAAACGGAGACCCTTTTGACCTCTAGAACTACCCCCAGGACCAGTTCGGTCTTCGGAGCTTAGAGTTCTCAAAACCTTTCTTTTGGTCCAAGTGCCCTTCTTCTTTGAAGCCTTCAGCTTTTTTCTGTTTTTCTTTAATTTCGGCCCAGGTTAGAAGTTGTTCGGAGCTAGCCTTCATTGGATCTTCGACTTGGTACTCCGAGTCGGACCAATCTACATACTCTGATGATGAAGATTTTACTACCTTATCCTCTTCTTTAATATAAGAAAGAACGTCGCTACAAACGTCGGGTGCTATTTCCCCTTGCTCTCCTCGAGGAATGGAAATTCACGAGCGCTTGTAAGGCCTCAAGCTTTCTAGGGTAGCCCATTGTTGGCGAAGCCCTTCATTGAGCTTTAATACCTCGAGGTCAGGATCCGAAGCATATAACAAAACCTAAAAACAAGCATTCAAGCGAAAACATTTCATTCATTAAAATAAGAACATTACAAGATCTCTAGTACATAATTAAGCGTCCTAGAGGCTAGACCTTCGGGTCAAGAGGCAGAGCAGTTGGTGGAGTTGGAGCCGGAGGTTTCGTTTGGGCTAGCCTCTACCAATGAGCTTCGTCGATCAAAGCCTTGGCCGCAACTTCATTATCTGCTTTCTAGGTCACCCGGAAGGCTTCCCAAGCCGAAGCCACGTCCAGAGATGGTCGCAATAAGCCTTCGTCGGAGAAGCGTGCTAGCGTCGAACCTTTAACCAGAGCAACAGAGAACCTGACAGCTTTGAGGTGTCGAAGGACTCTGATCCCGGCTACTTGCCCGGAGATATCTCCATAGCGGGTCCCGGAGCCTTTCATCATCTTGGCCGCCGCTTGGATCATCTTAAGCTTTCGATCAAGGGGTTCGTCTGCTGCAGCTAAGGAAGACGGGCACACCGTGCCAAAATACTCTAGAACACCCCTAAGGGTGTCCATGGTTTGATCAGCTGCCAAATTGTGCCTCTTCTCGGCCTTCATCAATTCGGTGGCAACAGAGGAGATTTCAGCTGTCTTTGACATTAAGTAATTCTTCTATAACAGAGCTTGGTTAAGTGACGTTCGGAGCTCTACGAGTTCAGCTCCAGAATTCGCCTCCGCTGCCCAAAGTTTTTCAATCTCTGCTCTCAACATCGTGCGCTCTGCTTGGATTTCTTCTATCGAAGAGGCAAGTCTGGCACAAGTTTGATGCTCCCTTCGGATTGCTTCCTCTGCTATGGCCTTGGCCCTCCGCTCCTCAAGGAGCTCTTCCTCCAGTTGCAGAGTCTTATCTTTGGAGCACTTGAGGGCCATTTGAAGTGCCGCAACCTTCCTTCTGAACCGATTGGTTTCAAACTCATTAGAAGTCACTGCTGCTCTAGCAAGGAAAAATTGCTGCAAAAAGCAAAGTAAGTACGATGTAATTCCATTAAATAAATATGCTTTATGTTTGTTGCATACCTGGAGGGTAGCCCTTTCGAGGGCTAAGTCGAGCTCCGATCCGCTGGCCTCGCTCAAAAAAAAAAGACCATCTCAGAGTTCCCATCCTCTTGGCTCTTTTCAGCCAAAGATTCCAGAAGGGTTCAGAGCCCTGTCCACTGCTCTAAGAACGAAGCCAGTAGTGGGAGCTAGGACAGGGCTCTTTTATCATCTTCAGCAAGATCTTCTTCCAAAGCGCCTACCGAAGGGTCATTTGTCGAAGGCGTTGTCGTTAAAGAGGGAAGAGGCCCAAGAAAAGTCTTGCCCTTACCTCTCCCCGGCACAAAAACTGGAGCCGCTACTTCGGTCGGAGTAGATCCCCCTTCGAGAGTCACTCCCTCAGGCGGAGCTGCCTCGTCCGATGTAACTCCAGTTGCTGGAGCTACCACTACGACCAGAGCCTCATCTCCAAGAGGAGTCGAAGCTCCATCCCTGGTTGGAGGCATGCTGCTCCTCGAAGCATCTGCAAAATGCAAGGTATTCATCAATTATTTGTTAAGATATTGTTGATGCAGGAAAGTTATTTCAGGAACTTCAAAGAATAAAGATCGGAGACCTACCTCCGTCTTGATTCTGAGGGAGGATTTCGGGGTCCCCCGGAAATTCATACATTTGGAGGTATTCTTCGAGTTCCTCCCCCGAGGTTTGTGATGGAGTAGCGAACGTCCAAGCCCTGGACTCTGTTGCTACTACTCCAATCACCGGCGAGCTGGGATTCTCTAGCTCCGGTTCTTGGACCCTAGCAGGCTTAGGGTGGATCGCCACCACCTCTTCCACAGTTTCTCAAAGGGGGTCCTCGGTCGCAACCCGAGATTCATCTTCTTCACCGTGCAGCAGAAGATCTTCGAGCTCTTTTCCCATTCGAACCTCCGAAGTTTCTTCTTCTTCAGACTCCTCCGAAGAAGAGTTCCGAATGTCGAGCGAAGCCAGAGACGAGGGAGGTGAAGGAAGCTTGTCCTTCCACATCGCCTTCTTCGTGGGAGTCTTTGCAACCTTGGAGGTCCTAGTGACAACCTTCCTCTTCTGAGAGACTGCTCCCGCTGAGTCAAAGTTTGGCAGAGGAGGGGCCTCCATCCCGAGCGCACTCCACACTCGGTTGGAGCGTTCCTAACTCCCATCCAATTCAATCCTCTGTTGCTTCTCCACAACATTAGGGGCTTTGAGCACCCATTCTATAGCCCTGGCTATCTTCTCTAGAGCTAATGCCAACAAAGCCGCTGAAATAAGGTAACAATCTATTAAGAATACTAGTTATTCTCTAACTAATCTCAATGCAGGAGGTATGAAGGTTTACCTAGGTTTCGAAGATCTCCCTTCGAAGTGCTTTGAAAGACAATAGGCCAGTCGACACTGAGAGGAGGTATCCGGAGGGCGATGAACTCTTCAGACAAGTCCCGCATGCTCATGTGCTTGGCCACCGAATACAATAACCCAAGCCGCCTTGAAAGCAGGCTTGGGTCTGGGGTCACTTCTGCTTCCCCCTATACCATATTTCTTGTAAGGGACCGGCAAGCCTGGAGTCTTCTCCTACCTCAGCATAAAACCACCGAAGTATCCAGTCCGAGTACCATCGGTCATTGATCACCTTCGCCGGGAAATTCTTTACATGTTCTTTTTGGAGCTAAAAGTTAACACACCCAAAGGCCACTAACCACTTGGAGTCCCTGGGCCCATCTCGCGGCTTCGGTTGGCACGAAGCTTCATGGGTAGCCGCAAATACTTCAGACCTCCCTTCGCATCCTTCATTTCAGAGGGCCCATTTGAAGACTGCTAACCTTGCTATGGCGTTCAGAGACAGCTGCGGCAAGGTGATGTGGAACATATCCAACACTTCGGCCAAGAAGTCTATCGAAGGAAGGCCTAGTCCCACTTCAAAGAAAGCTTCGAAGACGATGACTTCTCCGCTCCTTGGCGTCGTGGTCACTTCTTCTCTAGGAACCCGAGTGATCATTCCCGGACCCAACTTCCCGTTCATTGCCTCCTCAATGGATTCCGCCGAACAAGTTGATCGCCCGAGAATGAACGTTTGCTTCAGTGGCTTCTTTGATTGTGGGCGGAGTTCCCGTGGGTTCTTGAGCCAAGAATCCCCCGGGGCACCCGCCATCGCCACTGCTGCAGATGCAGCCCAGGCTTGCCTCTGCACCAAAGTCCCTGCCACTGTCGGCACTTTTGCGCTGGTCCTCGCCATTGAAGGAATGCTTGAGAATACTGGAGAGAGGTTGAGGATGGATGTGTGGAAAATCTTAAGCACCGGAGCTCTGTAAAAGCTTTCCGTCGCTATTCACTTTCCCCTTTTATAACCTCTCCGTTTTCATTTAGCACGATTTGTATATGTTTTCACACTTGCAGATCCAACCCTCGTCACTGACAGGTAGGACCAGAAGGTGAAAAGTGTGAACTCGCGGTAAATATTTGCGTCTGTTGCTTTCTCGAAAGGCCTAACGACTATTTGAGGAGTAACGACACAAAAATAACGGTTCCTTGCGATGCACTGCAATTGCAATGGTCCACTTTCTTGTGAAGCTTTCACACAGAGATTCATGCTCGAAGCTTAGATTCGATATATCTTCAACGTTGAGGATGCTTCGAATGGTTATAGTACTTTGAATTTTTCCTAAGTCCCTAAGAATGAAAATATTTCATTTGTATACTGCTCTCCTTGTTGTACAGGCTATTCAGAGAAGCGTATTCGAGGGGCTACTGTTGGAGGAAAATACTTCATCCTCATGATCCTCAAGATTCTAAGATAATGGCAAGTCATAACCTCGGAGCCCAAGACTTGTCTCCGGATTGAAAGACTTGAAGACGGAGGGTCCATCCAGGCTCCAATTTGAAGGGACCCTCCGAAAGGCTTCTCCTCCGAAGTGGAAAATAGCCAGAAGGATGGGACGTCTACTTTATCGATATCCTTCGAGCATATTTTACCATATTAGCCCTAATCGGGATACCGAAATAGTTTCCACTATGTTGGTTGTAATTGAGGGGTAAAAAGGTATTTTCTCTAGAGATTTTACCTATAAATACCCCCCTTCTTCCCCTATAATAGTCATCGAATATTCAGATATTCAGTACACCACTTCAAACTACTTCAAGATATTATCCTATTCGGAGGCTTGAGATAGTCCACATTCACAAACACTTCATTTGTCAGTTCTTAACTTTATAGAACTGACGTTATGTCTAATCCTAGGACAAGGAAAGTAGATTGAAATAAAAGTGCAATTCAAAACTAGGGTTTTGAGTTGATCTGTGGAGATATCCTTTGAATCGGCCTCACCCCTATATTTATAGGGGCTGGTCTCAAGTTACCTGACACCTATTCTGAGTAGGATTCAGCTAAAAAGTGGTTAATATTTAATTAGAGATCAAAACAGCCTGAAACTAACTCTATCTCTAGTTTTCAGATTTGGGCCGGTCTGACCGGGCCTAGATGGCCGGTTGGACCAGACTACTATGGCCAATTGGACCAGAGTGTGCTAGGAAAGGCATATTTTCAGCCCAAATTACCAAAAAATGATATTTTAACAATTTCGATCATTAATGCCATTTTTTGCTATCAACACTTATCATAACCAATATGAATACTTCACACTATAAAATAGAACAATTAATTTCTGTTCATGTCTGATCAAATCAAAGGGGAAGTAGATCTAGCCACGCGATGATCTAGAACCCGATTAGGCTAGCAGGTGGCAATGGATCAGAGGGACGGGGGGTTAGGGTTTTGGGAGATTGCCTACCATGGTGAAGCACTCATATTGCTTATATTGCTTTCAGCATGTCCCTCCCCAAGTATTAGCCTTGCAGACTCATCAAGTGAGATCATGTTAACCTGAATCAAATAGAAATGGTCTCTACAATTAACCACTATGGACACCCCCTAAGTCAAACATTTCAACAAATAAATTCAATGATGCCCAACTCCATGGTGAGGAAGAGCTTGACAAAATTCTGAGTGAGAAACCCAATAGACTTCTCCTTACTATGATCTATAAATAAAGTGATTAACCAATCAATACAAATATTTGTTCCACCACGCACAATAAGATAGTAATAAAGTGATTAACGATCTATACTAGATCGAAGTTTGTAGCACAACGCATCAGGCTTATTAGAAGTATTATGAGAAACCAAGTGGAGTTTCACTATGGTTTTATCTTAGCGATGAGTGATTGACAAGTTTGCCTGATTCATGGTTGGGCGTGTGTTTACCTATTTTGTTTCACTAAAGGGATCAGTGTGCATTGAGATGTGTGTAATGCATGGCGATCCGTGTTTTGTTTGTCTTAGTGTGTGTAGGGTTGGTATGTCCTTGTTGTGGTGGTGGATGACTACTCCCGATATTCTTGGGTTCTCTTTCTTACAAGCAAGGATGAAGTGTTTTCACACTTTTGGAGCTTAGCTTCGAGACTATTCACTGAACTCCCTAGTGCATTGAAAGCAATCACAAGTGATAATGACACTGAGTTCAAGAATATTTTCTTTGTTGATTTTTACCTTGAGCACGACATTGAACATCAATTTTCTGCTCCAAGGGTTCCTCAACAAAATGGAGTTGTTGAGAGAAATAACCGCACTCTGGTGGAGATGGCTAGGATGATGCTCGATGAGCATAGGACTCCTGAAAGATTTTGTGCTGAGGCCATGAGGACTGCATGTTACATCTCCAACCAGATTTTCTTGCGCTCACTTTTGAATTTGACATCTTATGAGATGCATTTTGGAAGGAAGCCCAAAGTTACTCATTTGAGAGTGTTTGGATGTCATTGTTTCATTCTAAAATGTGGTAATCTTGACAAATTTGAGTCGTGTTTTCTAATGGTATCTTTTTGGGTTATTCTCTTTGTTGGACCGGAAACGGCGACCAGAGGGGGGGTGAATGGGAGCTTTTAAAATTTCGGGCTAAAAACTTAGCCTTCGGTTCTGTTCTGTCTTCTGCGGAACAGGCTTCGAACACTACCTTCGAAGGTCTGGTTCGGAGGTACTTCGACACCTTCGAACACAGGCTTCGGAGGAGCAACAGTTCGAAGCCAAGAAGACTTCGCTCCACTAACAACCCTCGAAAACCAACTCTGCTAAGTCAGTGCAGGCTCCGCACACTGGGTGCTTCGAGCAGACTTCGCACTTCACCCTTCGCAAGAGTGGACAGCCCTCTGAGGACTTCGACCAAGTACTTGGCGACAGCAACTGGTGCTGGGCTTCGTACGCGAAGGTCTACACGCACACACAATGGACAACGCTAAGGGCTTCGACACAAGAAGCAAAACGGGATACAACCAGGGCTTCGCTAGTAAGCAGCGAGGTCTTGCCTCGTGTTACACAGAGCGACAGCACACTGAAAAACACACTTCGCGAGAAAAACTCCCTTCGCCAAGACAGGCTACGGTGAACTAAAACTGGCGAGGTATGTAAAGCGAGCTCAAGCAAAAGCACAAAGACGCAGGGCTTCGCCGCTTGAACAAGGAACACAAAATATATTGAACTCTGGATGAAAACCAGCGAGGTATGTGTACAGGAGCTCAACAGTGAATGCTCAAAGTGTTAAATGTTACCTACCGAGCCCCCATATTTATAGCCCACGGCTTCATCCTAAGGAAGTGACTACTTTACCCCTAGGGTTTACAACAGATTTGTCTCTACAGAACTAAGGGGTACAAAAGGTAGTCCACCTTTATTTTGGAGGCTTCTCTGTCAGCTGCAGAGGGGACAGTGTCAGTCTTTTTCAGAACAGACAGTGTCAGCCTTTACAGAGTTGACTTCTGGAACCTCCCAACGCACGCGAAGGTGCGGTAGCTTCGGCGAGAAGCCTGCAGCCTGATGGCCTTCGCTCCGCCGAAGAAGTCCTTCGATACAGTGACGGTTTTGAGCCGAAGCCGTCAAAGCCCTTGGGCCTTCGCACCACCACCTCCGGAGTGGATCACCACGGCTTCGCAGCTACTCCGAGCTCGAACACCGTCCGTCCGTGTACCGAAGCCATGCATGGCCGAAGCACCTCAAGTCATCCTCACTCCGAAGCCTCACCTTCGGAGTACCACCCTTCGAAGTCCCTCCTTCGTCCAAGGCCTCCGCATGAAGCATTCCATGAGCACTCCGTCGCAGTTCCTCTTCCCGAGTACACTCCTCGACGAGCCTCACCCGGACCATGCCTTCGATGCGCCTCGACTTCTGAGACCTTCGTCGGGTAACCTTCGAGTGTCTCCCTCCGGAGCACACTTCGAACACCTTGCCTCCGCAGAGGACTTGTTCCACCAACTCCGAAGTCACTCCATTCGGAGTACCTTCGAAGTGCCTCATGTCCGAGGACTTTATCTCGGAGTACCTTCAGCCGGAGCCACGCTCCGCACTCTCTGCCTTCACCTGGCACGCCTCGACCCGAGGACCGACCCGGACCACCTTCGCAGCCACCGTGACGGAGCTCCCCGCTCCCCTGGCATCAAGCCTCCCGCTTGACCCAGGTTCACCCGGCTCGAACCTTGTCCGTCGCCTCCGAAGTCCCTGCGCACCACAGACAAGCAAACAAGTGTATCCAGTACTCCGGAGACCTCTCCGGGTTACCAACCTTCGGTACACACTCCGGTGTACCGCCCAAAGTACCGAAGCCATCGGTACGAACCCAGTCATCGTGTACTGTCGGACCCCTCCGACAGGCACACTCCGCTGCACAGCTGCAGCAAGCAAACACCGAACACACTCCGGTGAAACACCTCCGAACACCCTTCGGAGGTACCCTTCGAACAGAGGGTAAATAAACCTGTCAATCACTCATCACATACACCGAAACCACCCTTGGTTTCTCAATCTCCCCCTTGATGAGTGCATTGACAACCAAATCCAAGTTCAAGAAAATTTAAAAATTTCAGCACACAAGTGACCATAAAAACTCAGAAAAGAGCCAAAGCATGTCACTTGATAAAAGAATTTTTCTCCCCCTTTGTAAAAGAGTAAAAACCCCTTTGGCAAATCTCCCCTTGATAAGAACTCCCCCTGAGTTAAGCAAAATTTTCTTCCCCTTTATGTCAAAAATCTCTCCCTTTGCGAAATTATGCCTTCTTGCGGCAGAGAACACAGCAAATCTCCCCCTTTGGCAATGCAAGCATCAAGGAGCAGTTAAAAGATGCAAAGCTTCGAAATGAATAGAATTGCAAAGACATATAATGCAAAAATATGCCAACAGTAGCATCAATGATCATGTGCTCAGCTCAGTTTAACATTCTGTGAAACAAGATGATGGCATGTGATTTTGACATTTTGGAAGTAAAAGCATCACCACTTAATCATAGCAGCTAGTCAAGTGAAGGTAAGGACTGCGCAAAGCTAACGATTTCTACCCTAGACAGACAATTCTTGTTCAAAAGGAGCTTTGAAAGCAAACTTGATGAGCCATTAAATTTGTTGTTCTTTTCTTAATTGCCAGGGGTTATTTGTTTGTCCACCTTATACTTTCCAATCAAGCCAAGCCTAGGCAAGAAAGCCATCTGAAGCTTAAGGCGGTGATTTTGGCATACACTACACTATCCCAGTTCAGACCAATGTGCAATGGTAAGCAGTCTAGAATAGAGTAGTGCGACAAACAAACCCTCCTGGATCTTTTCATTGAAACCAGGCAAATCATGGATTTTTGATTTTGATTTTGATGACTTAAATATTTTGATGAGTATCCATGAATAAAGAACACATTTTGCAAGTTGCAAATTTTAGCATCCAAGGAACAGTGTCTTGCTGTCAAGTAGATAAAAGATAGCGAAAAGCAGTCCAGCCTAAACAAGCTAGATGCAAGATTGTGCGGTGAGCAAGTGTTGATTTTAGAAAATAAAACAGCATGCACAACCAATGTTCCAGATATATTTCATAGAGCTGAGCTGACATGATTTCTTTGAATTCAAAGCAGGCATATAATAGCAAAAGATGTAAATGCAATTACACACGTAATGAGCATATGCAAGACAATTAAAATCAGCTCCCCCTCACAAAATACCGTAGGGATGACAAATACCAAGTTCCCCACGCAAGTAAGCAAATCGAGATGCATCGAGGGGTTTTGTAAAAATGTCGGCAAGCTGGTGTTGGGTATCAACATATTGAAGTTCAATATCACCCTTCTCATTGTGATCTCTGAGAAAATGATACCGTACATCAATGTGTTTGGTTCTGGAGTGCTGAACCGGGTTGTTTGCAATACAAATAGCACTAGTGTTATCACAGAAAAGTGGAACACTCTTATAATCTAACCCGAAATCCCGCAAAGTGGAAATCATCCACAAAATCTGAGAGCAACAGCTAGCTGCAGCAACATATTCGGCCTCAGCCGTCGATTGTGCAACACTAGACTGTTTGCGGGAAGACCAGCAAACCAGAGACGTACCCAGAAAGTGACAAGTACCAGAGGTACTCTTCCTATCAATTCTACACCCAGCAAAATCCGCATCAGAATAGCCTCTAAGACATAAAGATGAAGACGATGAATACCATATGCCAAATTCAAGGGTGTGTTTGAGATACCTTAGAATGCGCTTTACCGCTTGGCGGTGCGAAGCTCGTGGTGAAGCCTGAAAACGAGCGCACAGACACACAGCGAAGTGTATGTCCGGCCTCGTGGCAGTCAAGTAGAGGAGGGAGCCGATCATGCTTCGGAACTCCTTCTGATCTACGGCTTCTCCATCTTCGTCAGGGTCCAATGCTACAGATGTAGCCATTGGAGTGGCGAGAGGCTTCGCATCGGACATGTCGAACTTCTTGAGCAGGTCCTTGGTGTACTTTGTCTGGTGGACAAAAGTACCTTGTTTGCTTTGCTTGATTTGCAAACCAAGGAAGAAGATGAGTTCACCCATCATTGACATTTCAAATTCCCTGCTCATGGTATCTGCAAACTCGGCAACTAAAGCATGAGACGAGCCACCAAAGATGATATCATCCACATAAATCTGCACTAGGAGGAAATCTTTGCCATGCTTGAGAGTAAACAGTGTTTTATCAACAGAGCCCATCACGTACCCTCGCTCAAGCAGAAAAGACTTAAGTCTATCATACCACGCCCGAGGGGCCTGCTTGAGTCCATAAAGAGCCTTATGAAGTTTAAGGACTTTATGTGGGTACTTGGGGTTTTCAAAACCAGGGGGTTGTTTTACATAAACATCTTCACCTATGAAGCCATTAAGAAAAGCACTTTTGACATCCATTTGATAGAGTTTGAATCCCCGGGATGTCGCAAAGGCAAGCAAAATCCTAATGGCCTCAAGGCGAGCAACAGGTGCAAAAGTTTCAGTAAAATCAATCCCTTCTTGTTGAGAAAAGCCCTGAGCTACAAGTCTAGCCTTATTTCTAACAATTGTTCCATCCTCCCCTTGTTTATTTTTGAAAATCCATTTTGTTCCAATGAAATGAACATTAGGTGGAGGATCAACTAAAGTCCAGACTTGGTTTCTTTCAAAATTCTCAAGCTCTTCATGCATGGCATTGATCCAACTAGAATCAGAAAGTGCATGACTAACATCTAAGGGCTCGAAAGAAGCAACAAAAGCAGCATTAGTAAAATGAGCGTGAGAACGTGTTACCCTTTGATCAAGCTCACCAATGATCTGCTCGGGAGGGTGCATCCTTTGAACATGATGTGGAACCTCGCGACGGGATGCAGTCTCCCCCTCAACTTGTGCGTTGGAGTGGTCCAAGATGACCGATGTTGAGGTAGTCGCTTCGGGACCTCGTGCCGAAGTAGTAGAAGCGGGGTCAGCTTCGGGGGTTGACGTCGAGGGTAGTAGGGGTTCATCCTCGAATTCTCCGGGATCTTCGTCTTCGAATAAGGTCTGTTCCATGTCGTGTTCATTAGCCTGTTCAAAAGCAGAACTAACAGAGGGGTTGATTCATCAAAAGTCACATCACATGACTCGATGACAGTGTTAGTTTCCAAGTTATAAACACGATAAGAATGACCATGAGTTGTATAACCCAAAAAGATCCCGTCAGAAGATCGCGACTCAAATTTATCCAAGTTACCCCGTTTTAGGATAAAGCAGCGACAGCCAAAAACTCGAAGATGAGTAACCTTGGGCTGTCTCCCAAAACGCAGCTCATAAGATGTCAAGTTCAAAATTGAGAGCAAGAAAATTCGGTTTGAGATGTAGCAAGCAGTGTTCATGGCCTCAGCCCAGAATTTTCTAGGAGTCCTATGCTCATCAAGCATCGTCCTAGCCATCTCAACCAAAGTGCGGTTTTTCCTCTCAACAACACCGTTCTGTTGAGGAACCCGCGGAGCAGAGAATTGATGTTCTATGCCATGCTCCATGCAAAAGTCAACAAAGAGACTATTTTTGAACTCGGTGCCATTATCGCTTCGAATGAATTTTAATGCATCAGGGAGTTCTGTAAAAAGTCTCAAAGCCAAGCTCCGAAAGTGTGAAAACACTTCATCCTTGCTGGCAAGAAAGAAGACCCAAGAGTAGCGAGAGAAATCGTCGACAATTACTAGAACATACCACTTCCCGCCTAAAGAACTAACCCGAGAAGGACCTACAGTGTCCATATGGAGAAGTTCTCCGGGCTGTTCAGTCATCACTGTGGTGACTGGCGAATGCGAAGCGGCAATCATTTTACCACGTCGACAAGGAGCACAGACTAAATTCTTCTCAAACTTGAGCTTGGGCAATCCTCGGATCAGGCCTAGGGCGCTCAGACGAGCGAGCAATTCAAAGCTCATATGCCCTAGTCTCCTATGCCACTTCCAAAGCTCAGAAGTCGAATGTGCAACAAGACAATGAGAAGAACCAGACGACTCTGAAAAATCAGCTCCAAAAACTCTCCCAACTCTAAAGATCTTACACACCACAATGCCATCTGAATTGAGCACTTGCGAAGTATCGCGATGAAATCGCACTTCGAAGCCCTCATCAAGCAACTGAGATACAGACAGCAAATTGTATCCCAGGTTTTCAACCAAAGCAACATCTTTGAGAGTGAAGTTTGAATTAATTCTTACCACACCTTTACCTTTCACTCTACTCCTTCGATTGTTTCCGAAGGTGATATGTTCCCTTTGCTTGGTTGTGGTGAGGCTGGAGAACCAATTTGCATCTCCGGTCATGTGGCGCGAACAACCGGAGTCCATGATCCACGTGCCCTCCAAGCCTCGATCTGTCGCCTACACAAGATAAGAACGTCTCGATCGCTCAGTGCTGGGGTGAGTAAAATAATGACGAGGCATCCAGCACTGAGTGACACGAGTAGTAGGCACAGTAAAAGCAGACGGTCTACGCACATGAAAATCAGAATGATGCAAAGTGCGAGGTCTACCTACATGCAAAGAACGAAAAGCATGTCGAGGTCTCCTACTCTGACGGGGTACAAAGATACTCGCCCGAGGTCTACCACCATATGGAACATGGTGAACACCTCGCGGAGCAAAACCTCTCCGAGAAGCACGAGGAGCCTCGAAAACAGGACGAGAGTAATACTCAGACTCATGCATACCTAAAGATGGGTAATGCATGTCCTGATAGCTCATCGCCTGTGCACGTCGCTCATCCTTGATGCGACGGAAACAGAAACCAATCAAATGACCCGCCCGCTGACAATAAGAACAGTGAAACACTCTCCTGGGGGCACTCTCATGGGTCACAGGAGCAACTCTCACAGGCTCCTTGGGTTTCTTCTGAGTGGTTTTCTTGGGAGGATTTTTCTTGGCAGGAGGAGTGGTTTTCTTTTGTGGATGGGTAGGCTTTTTGGCTGTAGGGGTGTCCAACAGAGCTCTCTCTTTCTCTAGGGTGGTAGGAGAGGTAAAAACAGTTTTGGTTTTACTGTCTGAAGCTATCCTCTCAAAACCCAAACCTAGAGCTACCCCGGCTCTGTCAGCACACAACTTGGTCTTGGCCAAGAGCAAATCCATCCTACCCTTCCCTTCAGTGCATTTATTCACCACAGAAAGAAGGTATTCATTTTCTGACATGAGATTTTCAGCTCGCTCTCTGACAGTGCCTAGCTGGTCCTTAAGGGTGATGCAAGTGTCACAAACAGGTTGCACATCCTTAGAACTACCGGCCCTTTCCAATCTAGCCTCCAAATCATGAACATGCTTATCGCGTAAAGAAATGCTATCGCGTAATAACGAGCAGTTCATGCAATCAATAATATCATGAGGTCTAGAATCCACCTCCAAAAGCTGCTTCTGTGCAGTCTCAAGCTCAGAGAGAGTTTGAGCATGTGCAGAACGCAACTGAGCAAGCTCACTCATGACAACAGAACATGATTCACATTCAGCATCATCAAATTTAGACTTAAGCATGGCATATTCAGTAGATACATTTTCTAGCCTAAGTCTAAGGTCTTTTCTTTCTCTAGCGGCTTGCACAAGTAATCTATCCTGACCAAGCACTACTTCATTCAGCTCATCTAATTTAATTAGTAGCTGGTCGGATGATAGGTTTACCTCAGATGAGTCAAGCTCATCGCCGCTGTGATCGCTGTCGGCCATGAAGCAAAGGCCGGTGAAGTCACGTCCCTTCTTGTCCTTCTTGTCCTCCTTCCTTGGGGACTCCTCCTCCTCAGAGCTCGACTCCTCAGTTGAGGATGTGTCGATGTCGCTGAGAGCAGCAACAAAAGCTCTGGAAGCGGCCTTGGCTACTTTCTTAGCCATCTTGCCGCGCTTTCCCTTCACAAAGGGCTTCCTCTCCTTTTTGTGGAATTTGGGGCGCTCACTCTCATCTCTCTTCTTGACCTTGGGGCAATTGGCCTTAATGTGAGAGGTGTCGCCACATTCATAGCAGCCACTAAAACCACTTCTCCGCTGATCCCGTCTCTCATGATGAAAGCGGGTGAACCTCCGGGCAATGAGAGCAAGCTCATCATCAGCTAGAGTGTCCACCTGCTCCTTTGTGACGGAGACCAGGGAGGACAGAGCAAAACCATCTGCAAGAACACAAGTGCCTGATGTGCTTGGTTCTGCAGTGGTGCCACGGCTAGTGCTAGAAACCAATGCCAATGGCTGTGGCAAAGAGCTTCTGTGCACTGCAAGAGATGCCTTGGCAATCTCTGTGGACTTCAGCTTGCTAAAGAGTTCGTCACAGGTCAAAGTGTCATAGCCTGTGGACTCCTCAATGCTGGATATCTTCACTTCCCATATGCTACGGTCAAGAGCATAGAGAAGCTTGATAGCCCTATCATGATCACTGTAAGCAAGCGTCCCGTTGGATCGCAAGTTACTCACTATCGCGTCAAAACGAGAAAACATGGCATCTACAGATTCACCAGGTGCCTGCACAAACAGCTGATACTGTTGATTGTAGGTGCTTTGGCGCCTGGCCTTGATCTGAGCAGAGCCCTCATGAAAGACAGTGAGTGTTGTCCAAATTTCCCTAGCAGTCCTAAGGTGCTGCACCCTATCAAACTCACTCCGACTCAAACCAATGAACAATATGTTCCTTGCCTTCGAGTTGGCAATGTACTGATCTTTTTCGGTTTGAGTGGTGCGGGTATCAGGGATGGAGTATTGTGAGTCCACAATCTCCCAAATTGCATTTCCTTGGCTTAACAAGTAAGCCTCCATGCGCACCTTCCAGTACGCAAAATCTGTCCCATCGAACAGAGGAATTTTACTGCCTCTATCCATGTCGCCAACAGATCACAAAACCGGTTAAGGTCAACTGGTGATCTTAACCAAGCTCTGATACCAATTGTTGGACCGGAAACGGCGACCAGAGGGGGGGTGAATGGGAGCTTTTAAAATTTCGGGCTAAAAACTTAGCCTTCGGTTCTGTTCTGTCTTCTGCGGAACAGGCTTCGAACACTACCTTCGAAGGTCTGGTTCGGAGGTACTTCGACACCTTCGAACACAGGCTTCGGAGGAGCAACAGTTCGAAGCCAAGAAGACTTCGCTCCACTAACAACCCTCGAAAACCAACTCTGCTAAGTCAGTGCAGGCTCCGCACACTGGGTGCTTCGAGCAGACTTCGCACTTCACCCTTCGCAAGAGTGGACAGCCCTCTGAGGACTTCGACCAAGTACTTGGCGACAGCAACTGGTGCTGGGCTTCGTACGCGAAGGTCTACACGCACACACAATGGACAACGCTAAGGGCTTCGACACAAGAAGCAAAACGGGATACAACCAGGGCTTCGCTAGTAAGCAGCGAGGTCTTGCCTCGTGTTACACAGAGCGACAGCACACTGAAAAACACACTTCGCGAGGAAAAACTCCCTTCGCCAAGACAGGCTACGGTGAACTAAAACTGGCGAGGTATGTAAAGCGAGCTCAAGCAAAAGCACAAAGACGCAGGGCTTCGCCGCTTGAACAAGGAACACAAAATATATTGAACTCTGGATGAAAACCAGCGAGGTATGTGTACAGGAGCTCAACAGTGAATGCTCAAAGTGTTAAATGTTACCTACCGAGCCCCCATATTTATAGCCCACGGCTTTATCCTAAGGAAGTGACTACTTTACCCCTAGGGTTTACAACAGATTTGTCTCTACAGAACTAAGGGGTACAAAAGGTAGTCCACCTTTATTTTGGAGGCTTCTCTGTCAGCTGCAGAGGGGACAGTGTCAGTCTTTTTCAGAACAGACAGTGTCAGCCTTTACAGAGTTGACTTCTGGAACCTCCCAACGCACGCGAAGGTGCGGTAGCTTCGGCGAGAAGCCTGCAGCCTGATGGCCTTCGCTCCGCCGAAGAAGTCCTTCGATACAGTGACGGTTTTGAGCCGAAGCCGTCAAAGCCCTTGGGCCTTCGCACCACCACCTCCGGAGTGGATCACCACGGCTTCGCAGCTACTCCGAGCTCGAACACCGTCCGTCCGTGTACCGAAGCCATGCATGGCCGAAGCACCTCAAGTCATCCTCACTCCGAAGACTCACCTTCGGAGTACCACCCTTCGAAGTCCCTCCTTCGTCCAAGGCCTCCGCATGAAGCATTCCATGAGCACTCCGTCGCAGTGCCTCTTCCCGAGTACACTCCTCGACGAGCCTCACCCGGACCATGCCTTCGATGCGCCTCGACTTCTGAGACCTTCGTCGGGTAACCTTCGAGTGTCTCCCTCCGGAGCACACTTCGAACACCTTGCCTCCGCAGAGGACTTGTTCCACCAACTCCGAAGTCACTCCATTCGGAGTACCTTCGAAGTGCCTCATGTCCGAGGACTTTATCTCGGAGTACCTTCAGCCGGAGCCACGCTCCGCACTCTCTGCCTTCACCTGGCACGCCTCGACCCGAGGACCGACCCGGACCACCTTCGCAGCCACCGTGACGGAGCTCCCCGCTCCCCTGGCATCAAGCCTCCCGCTTGACCCAGGTTCACCCGGCTCGAACCTTGTCCGTCGCCTCCGAAGTCCCTGCGCACCACAGACAAGCAAACAAGTGTATCCAGTACTCCGGAGACCTCTCCGGGTTACCAACCTTCGGTACACACTCCGGTGTACCGCCCAAAGTACCGAAGCCATCGGTACGAACCCAGTCATCGTGTACTGTCGGACCCCTCCGACAGGCACACTCCGCTGCACAGCTGCAGCAAGCAAACACCGAACACACTCCGGTGAAACACCTCCGAACACCCTTCGGAGGTACCCTTCGAACAGAGGGTAAATAAACCTGTCAATCACTCATCACATACACCGAAACCACCCTTGGTTTCTCACTCTTCTTGGTCATTCATATCGTGTTTTTAACCTTGATACTAACACAATTATCAAGTCATGTGATGTGACTTTTGATGAGTCTTTTCCTTGTGTTAGTACTTCTTTTAAGCTTGCCAGTAAGCAGGATATGGATGAAATCATTTTTGAAGAAGAAGATCCATCAGAATTTAAAGAGCTCGAAGATGATCCCCTACCTCCTACTACGGCAACCCCTGAAGCAGATCCTACATCGCCTACTTTAGCAAGAGGACCTTGTTGGGGAAAAATATTCCATCCTCAGGGTTATTGCAGTAACAGGACAAAGGTTGGTGATTAAGTCCAATATTTCCAGCATATGACACCGGGGATGCATTGAGTCAAGTTCGAAGTATGATGACGGACTCCAATTCGGAGTATATCTTCGAACTTGAACTCTTCCGAGAGCTTCCTTGCCAGTTAAGATGGAAGACTTATCTTCTTTCTCATTAGATTAGTCTTTTACCATTTTAGCCCTATTAAGGGTACCGAATAGTTTCCACTATGTCGGTTGTAATAGAGGGGTAAAAGGGTCTTTTCCTTAATGTTTGGGCCTATAAATACCCCCCGTTTTACCCTGTAATACGGACCGAATACAAGTTATTCAATACACACTTTCGAACTATTCTAAGTTATTATCCTTTCGGAGGCTTAGAATAGTTTCCTTCGCAAACACTTCGTTTGTTAGTTTCTAATCTTCAGAAACCTATTAGCGTAATCTTTTACGCCAACAGTTGGCGCCGTCCGTGGGGAACCTAGTTCAAAAAACTTCGTTCTCTACCAACTTCTCACACCATGCCTCCTAAGCGGAGTGCAGCCGATAATCCTGTTCGGAGGTCCCCTCGAACCTCCAGAGTAAGATCTTCAGACACAGTTGAGGTCGGAGGACCTTCGACGTTTCCTCCACCTCAAACTCCAGAAGGGATTCCCCTTCCTCGAGCATACGGATTTCCTCCGCCAAATCCATCTATACTTCGGCCAGCCGGAGTCCCTCTTCCACCTCAAGTTCCACTTCGAATTGATCCCTACAGTTCTCAAGACCCGGAAGACCCTTTCGGAGGAGATGAAGACAGTCTTGGTGATATGGCCGCTCAAATGGCCAGTCTCCAAGCCGAAGTTGCAAGGTGGCGGCAAGAAGCCGCGAATAGGCTTCGTTCTCAAGCCACCCCTACCATTCCCGAAGTGCCCGAAGATGACGAGGTTATTTATCCCGAAGCCCCGGAGAATGCTTCCTTCGACACCGAGTCTCCGCTGCATCCCGAGTTGCAGAAAGTACGCTTCGACCCTAAGTTCAAAACTTCGAAGCTTTGCAAGTATGCCAGAGATGAAGATCCTGGAGAATTAGTCCGTTCTTATGCTTTAGCAATTGAAGCCAGTGGAGGAGTACGAGACACTATGGCAAAATGCTTCCCCTTAGCTCTTCAAGGAGTGGCATTGCAGTGGTTCTGGTCTCTGAAGCCAGGATCAATCAGTTCATGGGGGAAGTTGAAGAAGAAGTTCGTAAGCAATTTCTAGGGCACCTTCGTGTCCCCAATGTCAACAGGAAGTCTTTTCCAGGGAAGCAGCTCCCTAGAGAGACCTTAAGACAATATTTCAAGCGCTTCGCTCATACGAAGTCGCAAATTCGAGGGTTAACTACGTCTTCAGTAGTTGACGCAGCTCGAGAGGGAGTTATTCATCCAGGCCTCCTTGATAAACTTCATCGGAAAAGCATATCTTATGTTTCTCAGTTGATGTCTTATTTCGAAGAGTATGCAAGGTCAGAAGAAGGATGGCTTCGGAGAACTACTGCAAGCCCGCCGATACTGCAAGAAGTGAAATTGGAAGTAAAAACTTCAGCACAGCCGCAAGGGCCTAGCTTCGAAGTTCAGCATGACAGGCGTAGGGGGCAAAAGCATCCTCGTTCAGAAGTTCTGAACATTGCACCCCCGCAGAAGTTTTCCCAAAGAGCTCCGCAACCCTCAGGAAGCAAGACCAGCGGCTGGAGGCCGCCAGGGAAACCGGCTGGCAAGGGCCAGACCTTTTTCTGCTGTATTCATGGTGAAAACCGAAGTCACGCAACTGATGCGTGCAAGGCTATACTTACCCTGAGAGGAGAATATCTGGAAAGAACTTCGGGTCGAGGCACTACTGACCGAGTTCCAGCTGAAGTGCGTCCGGAGCCTGTCCAGGCTGTGGCGCGGATAGAGAACTTCGATTCGGCAAGACGCCCTCCGGTGGTCAATATTATGCCACCTCCGAAGCAAGAAGAGGGACAAGATTGAGGAAAAAGAGTAGTCCTCCCCATCTCCAGAGGAGGGACTCTCGGAAGTATGTCAAAGAGGCAGAGAGGAGAATATGTCAGAGAGGTGGGCCATATTGGAACCTCTTCATCTGCAGCTGCTATGCCTGAATGGTCCCATGTACCAATATCCTTTTCTGCAGATGATGCAGCTGGTGTTAAATTTCCACATGCAGACCCACTTGTCATTACTGCAGACATAGCAGGAACTGAGGTTCGGAGAGTGCTAGTTGACGGAGGGAGTTCGGCGGATATTATTTTTGTCCAAGCTTTTGACCAACTCTGCATCTCTAGAAAGCATCTTCTCCCTGTTGCCCGTCCTTTGCAAGGATTTGCAGGACCCCCTCTTGATGCCCTCGGCCAAATTGGCCTGGAAGTTACTTTCGGAGAGGGGCCAATGGCCAGGACAGAGGAAGTGATCTTTGTTGTTGTAGATGCTCCATATGCATATAATGTCATCTTCGGAAGAGGCATGTTAAATCAATTCGGAGCTGTGGCGCATCATAATTACTTGTGTATGAAGATGCCCACACAAGCAGGAGTGCTCACTATTTTCGGAGATCAGGCCATCGCACGAAGAGCAGAGTATGGTCATGGCCCTCCTCTTGACCCGAGACAGGTGAACAGTGTGCAAGATGATCCGAAGAATTTTTCTGCTCCTAGCGAATCCTCGAAAAGATCCTTCCCAAGACCAAGTCCTGAAGGAGAGATTGCAACGAAGGTTATTGTCAAAGATGGCAAGGAATATTCATTTCAATTTGGTAAAGACTTGCATCCAGAAGTTGCTGCCTCCTTAAAAAAAGTAGTTGAGGAAAATTTGGATATCTTTGCTTGGTCTGATGAAGACATCACCGGAGTCAGTCGGGACATTATTGAACATAGTCTACTTGTAAACCCGAACGCTCGGCCTGTTAGGCAAGGACTCCGGAAGATGTCTGCAGAGAGAGCTATCCTTGCTAAAGACGAAGTTGAAAAGTTGCTGAAGGCTGGGATTATCAGGGAAGTGGCTCATACGGAATGGTTAGCCAACCCAGTCTTCGTTAAGAAGAAATCTTCAGGGAAGTGGCGCATGTGTATTGATTTTACATCTCTGAATAAAGCATGCCCCCGTGACCCCTACCCCATGCCCCGAATTGATCAGTTGGTCGACTCCACTGTTGGTTCGGAGTTATTAAGCTTCCTCGACGCGTATTCCGACTGTCATAAAATTTGGTTGAAGCGCGAAGATGAAATCAAGACAAGCTTCGTAACTCCTTCAGGAGTCTTTTGTTATGTAAGAATGCCCTTTGGCTTAAGAAATGCCGGGGCTACATTTTTGAGATTAATTGCTAAGGCTCTAGGTCATCAATTAGGTCGTAATGTAGAGGCCTATATGGATGATATTGTAATCAAGAGTGCTTTAAAGCATCAACATAGCCTAGACTTCGCAGAAACATTCAATAGCCTTCGGGCATGTGGGATCCGTCTCAACCCCGAAAAATGTATCTTCGGGGCGCAGGCTGGAAAATTGTTAGGGTACCTAGTTTCAAGCAGAGGGATCGAAGCTAGCCCCACTCAAATAACTGCGTTGTAGAAGATGGCTCCCCCAGAGAATTTAAAGCAAGTGCAAAAGCTGACCGGTCGTCTAGTAGCTCTTAGCAGATTTCTGGCAAGGTCTGCAGAGAGAAGTTTGCCTATTTTCAAAGCATTGAAAGGGTCCTAAGATTTTGCATGGACACCGGAGTGTCAAAAGAGCTTCAAGGATATTAAAAATTATCTCAGTAACCTTACTACACTCACGGTGCCTGTTGTGGACGAAACCCTACTCCTCTACCTTGCAGCTACTGGCTCTGCTATCAGTGCAGTCCTTGTCAGAGAGGTTGATTTTAATGGGAAGTTGGTACAAAATCCAGTTTACTTTATGTCCGAAGCATTGTCCGGAGCAAAAACAAGATATTCCGAGATTGAGAAATTCGTTTATGCTCTGATAATGGCTTCGAGGAAGCTAAGGCATTATTTTTTGGCACATAATGTCATTGTACCAACTTCGTATCCTTTGGGAGATATGCTCCGAAGTAAGGATTCCACTGGAAGAATTGGGAAGTGGGCTGTTGAGTTAGCACCCTTCGGCATATCTTTTCTGGCAAGAACAGCAATTAAGTCGCAAGTATTGGCCGACTTCGTGGCAGAGTGGACTCCCCCTGCAGCATGGGCTCTGGAGAGGCCAAGTGAAGAAATTTGGACTATTTACTCTGATGGAGCTTTCCAAGCATCTGGAGCAGGCGTCGGAGCTGTGATAATTTCGCCTTCAGGGCAAAAGGCATTGTACTCCGCAAGACTCAACTTTAAGTCTACCAATAATACAGTGGAGTATGAGGGAATTCTATTGGGACTTCGCAAGGAACGTGCTCTAGGGGCTACAAGAGTTGTTATTAAAATAGATTCTCAGATTGTAGCAGGGCACGTAGACAAGAGTTTCCAAGTCCGGCATCCACAACTTGCAAAGTACATAGAAGAAATCCGAAAGATCGAAGCAGCATTTAAAGGGATTTCCATTCGGAGTATACCTAGAGCAGAAAATATGCAAGCTGACATCTTAGCAAAAGCTGCAGCCGGAGCTATGGACATACCCGAAGAAGCTTTTTATGAAGAACTCAGTACACCTTCGGTGCCACAAATTCCTGCTGCGGAAGTCCTTTGCATTCCAAGTATAGATTGGCGAAGTTCAATCATGGAAGTGTTGCAAGGAGAGGCAAATATGTCCGAAGGGCCACGACTTTCGAGGTTAAAGCTTAGAACTCAGAATTATCAAATAATCAACGGTATTTTATACAAGGCCGGAGTATGTTCCCCTCTACTCCGATGTATATCTCAAGCCGAAGGTCAAGAAATTCTTCGAGAAATCCATGAAGGACTTTGCGGTAGCCATCTGGCCCCTCGAGCTTTGGCAGGAAAAACACTACGCCAGGGGCTTTATTGGCCTACAATAGTAGCTGATGCGGAGACCTTGGTCCGCACTTGCCAAGGATGTCAGTGGATGGGACGAAGGAGTCATCGCCCACCAACAGCCCTTCAAGTCATAGCTCCAGTATGGCCCATGGCCAGATGGGGCATGGATCTTATTGGTCCCTTCCCAGCAGCAAAAGGAAATTTCAAGTTCGCAGTGGTAGCAATTGAATACTTTTCGAAGTGGGTCAAAGCAGAGCCCCTAACAGCTATAACTTCGAACAATGTACAGAAATTTTTCTAGAAGAATATCATTTGCCGGTTCGGAGTGCCTAGACAACTCACATTTGACAATGGAACACAATTCGACGCAGAACCTTTCAAGAAATTTTGCGAAGATCTAGGCATCCAGCTATGCTTTGCTGCAGTGCGACACCCTCAGTCTAACGGAGCTGTAGAAAGAGCAAATGGTAACATTTTGTCAGGGCTAAATCGAAGGATAGTAGGATTGGCAAAAGGACTCTGGACCGAAGAACTTCCGAAGATTTTGTGGTCCATTCGGACCACTCAAACGAGGTCCACGGGTTTCAGTCCATTCAGACTATTATTCGGAGATGAAGCTATGACACCAACAGAGCTCAAAGGAGGATCACTTCGTAGCACCGAACCGGAAATAGAAGGAGAAAGACAAGCTTTGCTAGATTTAATAGAGGAGACAAGACTTCGAGCTGTGGCAAATTTGTCAAAGTATCAGCAGCAGACGAAGGCTAGGTTCGACCCGAAGGTCAAGATTAATGAACTTAGGCCGGGTCATCTCGTTTTGCGAAGTATCATAGCACCAGGAAAATTAGGAAATAAATGGGAAGGTCCATACTTAATTGTTCGCTCAGGGCGTCCTGGTTCTTTTAAATTAGCTAATTTGAAAGGTGAAGAGTTAGCGCATACATGGCATGCAGAGCACCTAAAGCGATACTTCGCATAAGGGCTCCTTGTAATCATTTGTAAGCACTTTCCGAATTAATAAAGCATATGGTTCAGATAATGCCAAAACAAAACAGAGTTTGAGCCATGAGCTTCGAATGTCTGTTAAGAAAGTCCAAAGTGACAAATTATCTAGGACACTAAAGTGTCCGGAAAGTTATCCAAAGTGATTTCTTTCAAAAACATAAGGTACTAAGTTACCAGTCTTCAGACTACAAATAGTCAAAGACATTTTATAAGATTTTAATCAATCTGTAAATTGCTGAGGGGCTCCGAATCCCGAAAATTGTACTCCTAAGTTTTTCTTTGCGCCTAACCATCTTTGAATATAGTTCGAAGTTGCTTACCCCAAAGAGGGGCTAGTAAATAGGGAGACAATTTTAAATCGATATTTATTATTCGAACAAATATGATTACATCATGAAAAATTGGTATCTATACCAAGAAGGAGTCGAAGACCTCTTCGATCTCTAGAGCTAGGGTTGGAACGACTAGTTCCAGTGCCGGGAGTTCTAACAAATTTACGTTTAACTCTCCTGCCTCCCTTCGAAGCTCTAAAATCTTTTTGTTCTTATTGAAGCTCGGCCCAAGTTCGAAGTCGTTCGGGGCTTCTTTCCCAGCTTCCAAGTTCTTCAGGATTTTTATCTTGAGTTTTATCTTCGTCCTCGGACCACATAATGTCTTCGGAAGATGAAGTTTCCAAGCTAACTTCTTTTTCTTCCTCTTTAATACAAGATAATATGTCTTTGCTTACTTCGGACGTAATCGCTCCAGAGCTATCCCGAGGAACTAAAAATCGAGGGCGCTTGTGAAGTTTTAAGATATCGAAGGTAGCCCATAGTAAGCGGAGTTCGTCGTTAACGTCTAACACTTCGACATCTTCCATATGAGGCAAAGCCTAAAAACATGATAAACAAATTTTCATTCATAAACGTACAAAAGCATAATGCTTTACATAGTCGAAGATCCTAAGATAATTCTAAACCTGCGGGTTTGGCAGAGGCTGACTGCTCGAAGCTTGGGACCGAGCTTGCTTCTGGCATTGCCCTTCGTCAATCCAGGCCTTGATCACAGAGCGACCTTCGGCTCTCCATGAAGTTTGAAAGGCTTGCCAAGCAGCGGCCACACCTTCGGATGGAGTAAGGAGCTGGTTGTCATCAAAGGTAATGGGAGCCGTCCCTGCGCTCGGAGTTATCAATTGGCCCAGATCTTCGTAGTAACGAAGTATGCCGATAGCAGCCACTTGTCCGGAGATTTCTCCGTACCGAATGCCTGCTGTCTTCATTTGCTTCGCTGCTCCTTGGATCCTCTTCAACCGTCGCAGCAGAGAGATGTTGTCATCCGAAGGAAGCGTCCCAGTAGTACCGAAGTACTCCAGAATGCCTAGCAATTGGTCCATGACCTCCGCAGCTACCTTCTCCGACTTCAGCTTATCTTCAATTAAGGCATCCTTCGTCGAAGTCAATTCTCTTACTACTCCAGAGAGCCTAGCTGCCTTCGTAGCTAAAGAATTCTTCTGATTGAGTAGCTGGCTAGCTTCTTCGGCAACTTTGGCTTTTTCTTCTTGGAGCCTAACAAGCTCAGCCCCCGTAGTAGCATGCTCCGCCCGCATCTTTTCGATTTCCGCTCGAAGCACAATTTTTTCTGCTTCGAGCTCTTTGTTCGCAGCTTCCAAGCCTTGTCTGGCCCTGCGCTCCGTTGAAACCATGTTGTCCAAGTGGGCCACCCGACCTTCGGAGATAGTAAGATTTCGTTGAAGAGTTGTATTTTCCTCTCGAAGCCGAAGGCTTCCACATTCATTTGAGATGTTCGCAGCTCAGGCCAAGACTGTTTGCTGTGAAAAGAAAAAACCAAGGTGAGAAATTATTTGTATATAAATTTGATGTTGTTTTGCAGATACTTCGTACCTGGTATGCTGCACGTTCCATGGCAGCGTTAAGCTCCGAACTCTCCACCTCGCTCAAGATGGCCACCAAGTCCATCTCCCCGACTTCGCGACTAGCTCAATCCAAAGGTTCGAGCAAAGTCCAAAGCCCAGTTCTTCGCTCCAAGAAAGGAGCTAGAAGAGGGAGCATGCTCAAGGCTTGCTGGTCATCTTCGTTTGGCGAAGGCCCGGAGTGCTGAGCCGTGTTTTTTGGAGCCTTGGCAGACTGGCCCCCCTCAGTAGATTGGCTTTCGTCTGTTGACTCAGACGGAGTTGATCCTGAGCTCGGAGCAGGGAGGGGGTCCATCTTGCCTTTGCCTTTTCCAGGCCCCATTTGAGTGGCTCCTGGAATTGGCTCCGAAGTTGTCGAAGGTCCAGGAATTATATCTTCGGGACGGACCTCTTCCACGGAAGTGGATCCTGTAAAAACAAAGGTATTATACATTGTATAATTTCGTAGGGAAAAAGAACAAAAGAACTATGCGAAGTTTACCTTTGACATTTTGGCGACAGGTAAGCATTGGACTGCTTGGCGGGTCGAAGGCTACTCCAAAGTCTTCGTCGGAGTCAGCGGTCAAATCTTCGACTGTTGGAGCATCTTCTTGAGCAGCCGTTGTTACTTCACCTGGAATCGAAGCTACAGTAACTTCGACTCCGCTTTCGTCCATAGGGGCTCCATCTTGAGGTAAATCTTCTTGAGCAGTCGGAGTCCTCACTTGCTCGAGGTTGACTTGAGGCTCCGGCATGCTCGCAGCATCATCAATATGTGCATCTTTTTGGGCTGCATCATCGTCAATCAGGCCCACAAGCATCCTGCCTTCATCCTCCAAAGAATCGGATATTGAAGCTGTTGGGCTCGAAGGCGCAGGAACTCTTGGCTTTCGAGCCACCTTCTTGAGCGGAGTCTTGGCAGAGCTCGAAGCTCCAGCTTCGGCTTTTCTCTTTTTGGGCCCTTTCTCCGAAGGCACCCAATCCACCAGAGGGGGCGGAGCAACTTCGAGTAGCCCCCATACTCGGTTGGATCGTTCCCAAGTACCGACCAATTTTATTCTCCATTCCTTCTCGGTCGGAGTTGGGACACCCAAAATCTTCTCCGAAGCCCGTACAATCTGCTCCGAAGTTATAGGGGCTGAAGAGGCTGAAAAATGAGTTAAGTTGGTTAACTCTTCGAATAAATATACATGATATATGTTGTTTTCGAAGTTACCTGCAGGGCTCGAAGTTGAAGAAATTTTGCGAAGACCGCCCTCCGAATCTTCCTCGAAGGTAATCGGCCATTTGGCCATCAGAGGAGGAATTTGAAGCCCGAGGAATTCTTCGACTAAGTCCCGCATACTCAGGCGGCGACTGATTTTTTGGAGCAGCCTGAGGCGAGCTTCGAGCTGGCCCAGATCCGGGTGCACAAGGGCTTCCTTTCAGAAGTTGATATCTTGCAAAGGTCCGGCTAGACGGCTGCTCGCCCCAACTTCGGCATAAAACCACTTCAAGATCTAGTCGGTGTACCATCTGGCATTGATGGCTTTGGCAGGAAACCGGAGAGCATACTCGTCCCGAAGCCTGAAGTTGATGCTTCCGAAGGACACCACCATCTTCTCACCTCCGGGGCCTACGAAAGTCTTCGGTTGGCACGAAGCTCTGTGCAGTGCTGCGAAGATCTCCGCCCTTCCTTCACAACCTCGGCTCGCAATGCCCATTCGAAGATGGCGAGACGTGCTACGGCATTCGGAGAGAGTTGGGGGAGAGTGACATGGAACAAATCCAATACCTCTGCCAAGAAGTCGACTGCCGGAAGCCCTAAACCAGCTTCGAAGAAGGCTTCGAAAACAACCACTTCTCCGGGTCTTGGCGACGGAATGATCTCCTTCCCAGGTTTGCGAATCATTACACCGGAACTGATTTTACCTTCTACTGCGGCCGCAAGCGATTCCCTTTTGCAGGTTGAAGGCCCTAGTTGATAAGATTGGTCCGTGTACTTTGTCGATGCCAGGAAAAGGTCTTGGGGACCAACATTTTGGGATTTCTCGCCGCCGCCGCCATTATTGCCACTGCAGGTGTCGAAGTTGCCGTCGCCGATGACGCAGCCGCTGCTGCTACAGCCTGTTGCTGAGCCAAGGCTGAAGTTGCTCCAGGACCTTTAAAACTAGTTTTCGCCATGGATTTCGTGGACTGCTTCAGAGGGAAAATGGAAGCTAGGGCTCGATTGATGGTTTGTTTGCACGAAAGTGGTGAAATGGTACTCGAGAAGGGTATGGGCCCTCTATTTATAGCCCAGACCCAGATTTTTTACCGTTTGCCTATGCCGTTTCGCATTCTTAACCGTTACTTTGCTCCGAAATTAATGCATTGCGTAACTTCTGTTAGAAGAAAGAAGCCAACGGCTATTTCTTCCAAGTCTAAAAAGGCTTTCGGACTTCTCGGGTTAGTTCTAAGATGGTTCGAATGTAATTGTCTTAGAACCTGATTCGAAGTTTTGCATCTCCATGCATTTCGGAGATAGATTAAAATCTGCTAATCCCTACACATGATTATTTTTCTTGCGTATACTGCTCTCCTAACTTTACAGATTTAGCGGAGAAGCGTATTCGAGGGGCTACTGTTGGGGAAAAATATTCCATCTTCAGGGTTATTGCAGTAACAGGACAAAGGTTGGTGATTAAGTCCAAGATTTCCAGCATCTGACTCCGGGGATGCATTGAGTCAAGTTCAAAGTATGATGACGGACTCCAATTCGGAGTATATCTTCGAACTTGAACTCTTCCGAGAGCTTCCTTGCCAGCTAAGATGGAAGACTTATCTTCTTTCTCATTAGATTAGTCTTTTACCATTTTAGCCCTATTAAGGGTACCGAATAGTTTCCACTATGTCGGTTGTAATAGAGGGGTAAAAGGGTCTTTTCCTTAATGTTTGGGCCTATAAATACCCCCCATTTTACCCTGTAATACGGACCGAATACAAGTTATTCAATACACACTTTCGAACTATTCTAAGTTATTATCTTTTCGGAGGCTTGGAATAGTTTCCTTCACAAACACTTCGTTTGTTAGTTTCTAATCTTCAGAAACCTGTTAGTGTAATCTTTTACGCCAACAGACCTAAAGCATCGACTTCAGTAAGCATCGAGGTAACTCTAGCAAGTGTTGAGGGGAGATTCTCTCTCAATGACAAGATCGTGTTCGGATTCAGCGGCATCATCCTCCTAAGCAGATCATCGGTAAACTATATGAAAGGGTAACTCGATCTCAAGCTCATTTTGTTTATTCTGCTTTTGTCGCTTCTTTTGAGCCTCTTGATGTTAGTCATTCTTTATCTGATTCAAGTTGGATCAATGTCACGCATGAGGAGTTAGAAAATTTGTATAGAAACTGTTGATAGCAAAAAATGACATTAATGTTCAAGATTGTCAAAATATCAATTTTTGTAATTTGGGCCAAAAATACAGAAGTCCTGGTACAGGCCGAAGCCTTATAGTGTCGAAAGCCCATCAAACATTGGGCTTCGGAGGTCTTTTAGCAGCCTGCTAGCTTCAGCCCGAAGTCCCTTCAAAGGCCTGCCTCGCCGAAGCTTCGGCCCGAGGAGCAGACTTCGGCAGGCCTGCCGAAGGCCCACTTCGGGCCAACTTCGGAGATAGAGTTTGATACTGATTCTGGTTGTTTTTATCCCTAAACTTTATTAGGCTGAATCTTATCATATTATTATTAGAGATGAGAAGAATAGCCCCTATAAATATAGGGGTGAGGCCGGTTCATCAAACCCCCCGACACAATTCAACTTCAAACCCTAGTTTGATTTGTACCTTTACTTTCATTTATTTTCCTGTACTACCTTCGTGGGTTTGCCTGGAAGCCCTCCGCCGGCCACTTCGAAATGGTGGTAAGCCTTATTACTTCTCTTGTGAAGTACCCATTAATCTACGTAACAAATTGCTATCTCCTTGTTGGCTCACCTGTGAACCATCCGTTAATCTACGTAAAAGATTGCTACCTTCGTTTCCCTACTGCAACACTTAGTAAATTCGGTCTCCAGGCCGAATTGGCACTTGTTGGGGGAGATAATCCCGATGGCTGAAGGGGGCTACCACCAGGGGGTCCGAAGCCTGGCGCCGGAGGGGCCAGGACCTTCAGACGAGGAAGCCGGAGGCCTTCGGAGGCTTCGGGACGCTTCAGAGGGGCTCACGGGGGCAAGGCGAATGGCCGGAAGCCGAAGGCCACCCTCCGGGAGAAGGATGCCGGAGGCCACCCTCTGGGAGAAGGATACCGGAGGCCATCCCTCGGGGAGAAGGATGCCGGAGGCCATCCCTCGGACCGCGTAGTGGATCCAGAGGGAGTGTTGACAGGAAGGGGACCGGTCGAGCCTACAAGGGGACAAGATCGCGATCCTCTGTGCCGTGTCGGGTGGCGCAGGCAGCGCCCGACACGGCTGATACACTTTCAGAGTCGAATCTTCTTATCTGTACTATGTATAGTCTGTTTTGTCTGTACTGCGGACCGGCATCTGGCCATGTAGCGGTTGGCGGTCCAGAGGCGCTTGGTCCTCTGGACGGGGCGCCATATAAATACCCCCCAACTACAGTTGTAACGGACACACGCTCCAGGAGCACAGAATATACTACATCCCTACACTTCCACTAAGAAAACCTGCTGGTCCGATCCATCGTTCCAACAGTTGGCGCCGTGCGTGGGGATCCTAGTTCGAGAAGCTAGCGTCCTCTACATCCACTCACCAAAGCATGTCGGGTCAGAAGGGGGCGAGCACGGTTCCTCTGCGCCGGTCAGCCCGCACCGCCGGGATCGAGCCTGCTCCGGTCCCCGACCCCAGTCTACCCGCTGTTGCGCCCGTCGAGGCGCCCTCCCTAGAGCCAACCCAGGCGCCGGAGGGGACGCCCGAGGTTCGGGGCCCTGTCGGCGTACATGAGCCAGCCTCCGTCAACCTGGCAGGATTCCCAGAGGGGCTGCTGGAGGGGCATCCTCCGAGCGGGCCCCTGGTGGTATCCCTCCAAACCGACTACGCCCGTTCGCGGGACCCTGATACCGCTTCAGGAGGAAGCGGAAGCCAAGCCGATGCCTTGGTCGCCGAGAACGCCCTTCTGAAGGCGGAACTGGCTCGGTGGGGCCAGGAGGCGTCGCTCCGCCCTCCTGAGCCCCCTCGCACTACAAAAATTGCAGCCGTAGCGCTGAGCGATGATGAAGATCCAGCGGAAGAAGAAAACGCGTCCTACGACGAGGAGTCCCCCCTGCACCCAGACCTTCAGAGGGTGCGCTTCGGCTCGAAGTTTCGTGCCGCCAAGCTTCCCAAGTACTCTGGGGATTCCGACCCTGGAGAGTTCTGTCACTCGTATGCTCTGGCGATAGAAGCGCCCGGGGGGAGCCGGGACACCATGGCTAAATGCTTCCCCCTAGCGCTCGAAGGGATCGCTCTCCGGTGGTTCTGGTCGCTCCGACCTGGGACCATCCGCACGTGGGACCAGCTAAGGAAAAAATTCGTCAACAACTTCCAGGGGACCTTCGTGGCCCCTATGTCCACCGGGAGCCTCTTCCAAGTGAAGCAGCAGCCCGGAGAGACTTTGCGGCAATACTCCCAGTGCTTCGCACACACCAAGGCCCAGATCAAGGGAATCTCGGCTTCCTCGGTCATCGACGCTGCCCGGGAAGGCGTCACCCACCCAGGCCTTCTCAACAAACTCCATCGGAAGCCTATCTCCTCGGTGGCACAACTCATGACGTATTTCGAAGAATACGCCCGGTCCGAAGAAGGCCAGCTGCGCCGGCAGGCGATGATAGTCCCTGTCCGGACCTCGAGCGCCAGGACGTATGAAGCCTCGCTGGAGCTCAACCGGGGAGCTCGCCTCACTCCTGACTTCCGCCGCCAAGATTCCGGCCGGCAGGACTCCGTCCATCGGGACTCCCGGCGGGGCCGGAAGCATCTTCGGGGGGAGGTCCTCAGCATTACCCCTCGAGCCCCGGCTAAGCACCTGCACACATCCGGCGGGGGCCGCTCCACTGGGGCCAAGGCTCCGTCTCGGGCACTCTCCGGAGGAGCCACTTTTTACTGCAGCGTCCACGGCGAAAACCGGAGCCACGACACCGACTCCTGCCGGACCACACTCGCCCTCCGGAGTGACTACCTCGAGCGTAATGCCGGCCGTGGTTCCACCGACAAGGGGATCCCTGTGCCCCGCCCAGAAGCGGTCCAAGTAGTCGGGCACCGCGACGAGCCGGAGGTCCTGGGCCTAGCCCCGGAGTTTGGCAGGGCCCAGGCCCCCAAGCTCGAAGACGCGCTGGATCGGGGAAAGGGAGTGGTCCTCCCCATAACCGGAGGTGGAGATCTGGGAGCCCTGTCCAAGCGCCAGCGGCGGGACTACGTTCGGGAGGTCAGGCATATTGGCACATCCACCTCCTCGGCCCTCCCTGAATGGTCCCATGTTCCCATCTCCTTCACTGCCGAAGATGCCGCCAGAGTCAAGTTCCCGCACGCCGACCAGCCAAACCTCTCCCGGAGGGAGAGGTCATTACGAAGATCTTACTCCAGGACGGGAAAGAGTACCCGATCAAGTTCGGAGGGGGACTGGAGCTAGAGGTGTCGTCACAACTCGAAGGAATCATCCGCAACAACCTCGACATCTTCGCATGGTCCGACGAAGACATTACCGGTGTCGACCGCTCGATCATTGAGCACTCGCTGGCGGTCGACCCGAAGTCTCGGCCGGTCCGCCAGGGGCTCCGGAAGCTCTCCGTCGAACGGGCCAAGCTCGCCAAGGCTGAGACAGAGAAGCTGCTTCGAGCGGGGGTCATCCGGCAAGTGAGTCATACTGAGTGGTTGTCTAACCCAGTGTTTGTCCAGAAGAAAACATCTGGAAAGTGGCGCATGTGTATCGACTTTACTTCTCTGAATAAAGCTTGCCCCCGTGACCCCTACCCCATGCCCCGCATTGATCAACTAGTCGATTCCACAGCCGGAGCGGAGCTCCTCAGTTTCCTTGATGCTTATTCCGGCTATCACCAGATCTGGTTAAAGCCTGAAGACCAAGTCAAAACAAGCTTTGTCACCCCCGGGGGAGTGTTCTGTTACGTCCGGATGCCCTTCGGCCTCCGCAATGCCAGGGCTACATTTTCAAGGCTAATCTCCAAGGCTCTGGGCCATCAGATGGGGCGTAATGTTGAAGCATACATGGACGATATCGTCATCAAAAGTACCACCAAAGACCGTCACGGCACGGACATACCTGAGACTTTTGACAGCCTTCGGCGATGTGGAATCCGCCTCAACCTAGAGAAATGTGTCTTTGGAGCACGCGTTGGGAAGCCGCTCGGATATCTGGTTTCCAGCCGAGGTATCGAGGCTAGTCCAACACAAGTCAATGCATCGCAAAACATGTCCCCCCTCAGAACTTGAAGCAAGCGCAGAAATTAGCCGGGCGGTTAGCGGCCCTCGGACGATTTCTAGTAAGACCAGCCGAACAAAGCTTGCCCATCTCCAAGGCGCTTCGAAGTTCCAAGCATTTTGAGTGGACCTCCGAATGTCAGGACTGCTTCGAACAAATCAAGGAGTATCTCTCTGGCCTCGTGGCCCTCGCCACGCCCCAGGCCGACAGTCCCCTATTGGTCTATCTCACCGCCTCCGGCAGTGCGGCAAGTGTGGCTTTGGTCCAGGAAGAAGAACTCGACGGGAAGTTGGTACAACGCCCCGTCTACTTCATTTCCGAAGCCCTCTCTGGAGCTAAGGTTTGGTACTCCGAGCTCGAGAAGGTGGCGTACGCCCTCGTCATGGCATCCCGAAAGCTTCGGCACTACTTCCTGGCTCACGATGTCGTCATCCCGACCGCCTACCCGCTAGGCGACATGTTCTGGAACAAGGATGCCACCGGCCGCATCGGGAAGTGGGCGGTGGAGTTGGCCCCATTCGTGATCTCCTTCGTCACCCGAACTGCCATCAAGTCTCAAATCCTTGCCGACTTGGTCACTGAGTGGACAATGGCATCTGATCGCGCCGGCACCGAACCAAGCGAGGGGATTTGGACCGTCTATTCGGACGGTGCTTACCAGGCCTCGGGAGCAGGGGCCGGAGCAGTTATCGTCTCCCCCTCCGGCCAACAAGCCTTGTATTCCGCTCGGCTGAAATTCAAGGCTACCAACAAAATCGCCGAGTACGAAGGCGTCCTTTTAGGCCTCCACAAGGCGCACGCGCTAGGAGCAGCCCGTGTTGTAATCAAGACCGATTCCCAAGTAGTCGCCGGGCATATTGACAAGAGTTTCCAGGCCAGGCACTCGGACCTCGCCTCCTACCTCGACGCCATCCGCAGATTCGAAGCATCCTTCAAGGGCATATCCGTCCAAAGCATCCCGCGAGGCGAAAATGGCCAAGCTAATGCCCTCGCCAAAGCCGGAGCAGGAGGCCAAGTTTTGCCACCAGGCGCCTTCTTCGAAGAAATTATCCAACCTTCAGCGCCTTCGCGCGGAGGGGCGTCCACCTCCGCATCGGCCGAGCTCCCGCCGTCGCCCCGACCAGCTCTAGTCTTATGCATGGTCGGCGATGATTGGCGGGAGCCCATCCCACGCACGCTCGTGGGCAGCGAAGACGACCATCCTAGTCCAGACCAAGAACGCCTCCAGCTCCACGCCAGGTCTTTCCAAGTCATTGATGGCATCCTATACAAGTCGGGAGTATGTTCCCCGCTGCTCCGTTGCATCTCTCACTCGGACGGAGTGGCCATGCTCCGAGATATCCATGAGGGGTTGTGTGGGAGCCATATGGCACCGCGGGCCCTCGCCAGCAAGGCCCTCCGACAAGGCGTGTACTGGCCCATGATTATTGCCGACGCCGAAGACCTCGTCCGCACTTGCCAAGGGTGCCAGTGGATGGGGCGGCGGAGCCACCGCCCCCCGGTCAGCCTACGGCCCATTCCCCCTGTGTGGCCGTTGGCTCGATGGGGAATGGACCTCATTGGGCAATTTCCAAGAGCGAAAGGCAACTTGCGCTTTGCTGTCGTCGCCGTCGAGTACTTCTCTAAATGGGTCGAAGCCGAGCCACTGACTTCCATCACATCCCGGAGTGTCCAGAAGTTCTTCTGGCAGAATATCATGTGCCGTTTCAGAGTACACAGACTGCTCACATTGGACAACTGAACACAATTCGATGCTGGGGCCTTCCGGACATTCTGCGACGGATTGGGAGTCCAGCTCTGTTTCGCAGCAGTGTGGCATTCCCAGTCTAATGGGGCTGTAGAGCGAGCTAATGGGCACATACTCTCGGGCCTCAACAAGCGCATCGTCGGCCTAGCCAAAGGTTTGTGGCTTGAAGAGCTACCGAAGATCTTGTGGTCCATCCGGACCAACCTTCCCGAGCTACCGGGTTCACCCCATTCCGCCTCCTCTTCGGCGACGAAGCAATGACCCCAACGGAGCTTCGAGCTGGTTCGCTACGCGCCATAGCACCCGAAGCCAATCTGGAGCGTGCCGTCTCCCTCGACCTAGCGGAAGAAACGCGGCTCTGAGCCATTGCCAATCTCTCCCAGTATCAGAAGGAGACGAAGGCATGGTACGATCCCAAAGTCAAGCACAATGAGTTCTAGCCAGGGCACCTCGTCCTTCGCGTGGTGGCCGCTCCGACAAAACTGGGCAACAAGTGGGAAGGACCATACATCGTAACCAGTTCCGGCCGCCCAGGCTCCTACCGACTCGCTACCTTGGAAGGCGAGGAACTGAAGCATACTTGGCATGCGGAGCACCTGAAGCGCTACTTCCCGTAACCTCATCAATGTATCCCGCCGGCGGCTGATATCGCCTACTCTTGTATCCAAATTCAATAATAAAATCGTCAGGCGAACGTCTTCGCCCATAGTGGACACGCAACGATGCTAGAATTTAGTTTCACCAAGCGAATTGGCTTCCGAGCCCCGGCTCGACGCGCCCTCACTCGGGTTCCGAGCTCCGGCTCGACGCACCCCCGAACTGGCTTCCGAGCCCCGGCTCGACGCGCCCTCACTCGGGTTCCGAGCTCCGGATCGACGCACCCCCGCATTGGCTTCCAAGCCCTGGCTCGACACGCCCTCACTCGGGTTCCGAGCTCCGTCTCGACGCACCCCCGAACTGGCTTCCGAGCCCCGGCTCGACGCGCCCTCACTTGGGTTCCGAGCTCCGGCTCGACGCACCCCCGCATTGGCTTCCGAGCCCTGGCTCGACGCGCCCTCACTCGGGTTCCGAGCTCCGGCTCGACGCACCCCCGAATTGGCTTCCGAGCCCCGCCTCGATGCACCCTCACTCGGGTTCCGAGCTCCGGCTCGACGCACCCCCGAATTGGCTTCCGAGCCCCGGCTCGATGCGCCCTCACTCGGGTTCCGAGCTCCGGCTCAACGCACCCCCAATTGACTTCCGAGCCCCGGATCGATGAGCCCTCACTCGAGTTCCGAGCTCCGGCTCCAAGGTACCTTACCCTCGTTGGTATAGTATACCCATCGAGCCTTTCCTCCTAGCCAATTAGCGACCAATCGGCAAGCCGCCTACTCACTAAGGAGGGGAGGGGGAAAGGAGCAAGGAGAAAGGCCTCGACCGTGTATATTGGAAAAAACGAAAAGGTGGCATACAACGTTTGTCACGAGTCAAGAACGAAGGAGAAAGATTAAGAGAAGCTTTCATCTAAGCCAAGCAGGAACCGGAGGCCCCCTCGATCGGACGAGCTGCCTGGGCCAGAGCCCGCTCTAGCCTGAAGCCCCGGCACGGTTCGCGTGGACCTCTCCTTCCTCTTCCGCCGTTCCTCCTCTTTCTTCTGGGCATGAAAGGTCCTTTGGTCCTCTTGAAGTTGAGCCCAGCTGCGCAGATTGCCTCCCTCGGAGGGCGTGCCGTCTGGACCAGTTTCTGTGTCGGACCAGTCCACCGGTTCGGGAGACGAAGATGGTGCGCGGAGCCCTTTCTCTTCTTCCTTGACAAGGCTCAGAACCCCTTGAAGGACGTTAGGGTCCGCGCGCCCGTCGTTACCATGAGGAAGGGCGAAGCGTGCAGGCCGGTTTGCTCTCAGGGCTTCGAGGATAGCCCATCGGTGCCGAAGAGCGTCGTCAAGTTCGAGTACTTCGACATCGCAATCACAAGCATGGACACCCTGAATGACCCCCAAAAGGTACTCTTTATTAATACATAACCGAGTTTCTGGAACTGTTACAAGGTATATAGCGTGAGGGTCTTGAGGAAGCTACACCTTCGGGTCTGGCTGGCGGGCCGAGGCTAAAGGCTTCGAAGGAGCCGGAGGACCACCGGCGCGAAGCGCCTCCTCCAGCCAGGTCTTGATCGCTTCGGGGCCCTCGGTTTGCCAAGTCGCCTTAAGTGCCCTCCAAGATTGGGCCACCATCGGGCTCGGCTATCGAAGGTGGTCCCCTATGAAGGTGACCGGATGCGGACTCGAAGGTAAAGGAAGAGGGAGCCCGGAAGCCTCGAGGTGTCGAAGAAGTCCGTAGGCGGCCACCCGAGCAGACACCTCACCGTACTGCGACACGGTGAGGTGTATTTGCCGAATGGCGGCCTGGATGAACTTTACCCGGCGGACCAGGGGCTCCCGGGCGATGTCGAACGCGCCGCACCCGGTGCCATAGCGCGCCAGCACCTTCCTGAGGGACACCGCTGCGTCAGCCGCCGTCTTCTCCGCCTCCGTGAGGGCCTCGGTTATCTCCCCGTTCCGGGCGATGAGGTCCACGTCAGCCCGCTCCAGATGGAGCACTCGGGCCCCGAGGGCCTCGGTGTTAGCTGCCGCCTCTCGAAGGTTGTCTATCTCTGAGACTTGAGCCCGGAGTGCAGAAACCTCTCCTTCGAGTCGCTCTGTTTCTGCGGCCCGAGCCCGAAGCATCTCCGCCTCGGCGGCTCGGACCCGAAGGGCGTCAACCTCCGCCTCCAGCTCGTCCGCTCGAGCGGCCCGAGCCCAGAGCCCTTCGAGCTCTGCAACGCGGGCTTTGAGGGAGTCCATCTCCGCCACCTGGGCCTCGTGCGCTTCGACCCTGGCGGCCTGGAGCCGAAGGCCTTTGATCTCCGCCACCTGCTCGCGGGCTAGCCTCTCAGCGGCATCCGCTGGGGCAGCAAGCCCCGAAGCGTCTGCTTCGCGGCGATGGCAGTCGGAGAGCAGGGAAAGCAGCGACCCCTGCGCCAGCACGACTAACTGCGCGCGAAGAAGAGGATCAGAAAGAAGGAGGGCTAGGGGCTCGTTGAAGGGCACTCCAAGAAAATACCTGGCCCGCAGCAGTCTCGATGGCCCTACCAAGCTCTAGTCCGTCCGTCAGCCCCAGCTCGTCTATCACCGGAGCCTCGCACAGGCGCAGGTAATAGTCGTGGACTGGAGCCACCTTGGATGCGAAGTCCTCACTAACCGACAAGTAGGGACACAAGAGGGGCACGCTAGAGTGCGCGCCCCGAGGGCTGGAGGGGGCCCGAGGTCGAACCCCTTCGTCTTCGACGGCCTCTGGAGAGGCCCCTTCGGAGGCTCCGGACTCCGTCCCGCCCCGCGGCCCCGCGACCCTCGTTGTGTTAGCAGGGGCTCCGGACCTCGCATCCGCAGCGTCCTCGGAGGGTGGAACCGTTGGATTAACGTCCTGGACGGACGTGCCTGCTTGAAGAAAACAAGGGCTGATGACGAGAAGACCCTGCGTTTCTAAAAAAGGATTGGGCAAGTTAGCATACCTTCATTCGTGACCTCGGCAAGGTCCCCCGATGGTTGGGCGTGCCCCGAAGGGCTCGGGCGATAGAACAAGTTGTCTATTGAATTCACCGGGGAGCCCGCTGCCGCCGCGGCGAGCTCGGCCTCCACGTCGGCGCTCCCCTCGATGGCGCCAAGCGGGTCAGCTAGCCCCCCTCGGTCCAGGCTGTCCGTCTCCCTGCTCATGCGGGAGTCGACGGAGATCCCCTCCGAAGCTGGCTCGCGCGGGGGAACAGTCTTGGGGGGCGGAGTCACTTTGGTGGCTGGCGCCTCCTGCCCGGTCCTCGGCGCAGGCACCGGGGGGTCCGAGCGAGAGAGAGCGTCTCCAGTTCTTCCGGTGCCCGGCCGGACCAATGGGCTCGGGTCCGTAACTACCGGAGGGTCCTTTGACTCCGATCGGGCCTCGTCACTAGAGCACCCCCATTCGGAGTGGGAGGCGGAGGAGTGGCTCGGCGAAAGGTGCCTTGGGCCCTTCACTATCTTATTCTTCTTGGAGGGGCGCCGAGGGGAAAGGCCGCCATCGGGGTCAGCCACCTTCCTCTTCCAGATGGCCCGAAGGACCTCCCCCTCCGGAAGAGGCGGGGGCGAGACCTCGAGTGCCCCCCACACTCTGTTGAAGCGCTCCCAGGAGCCCACCAGTTCCAGTCGCCGAGTGCATTCGGCCGGAGTAGGGGCTCCGAGAATCCGCTCCATCATGCGGGCCACCTGATCGGGAGTCCGAGCAATGAGCGACCCTACATTCGAGGATCAGGACCAGAGTATTCTTCGGGCGTGGAAGAAAGAAACGAAGTTAAGGAGCGCGGAAGCTTACCAACCTGGCGGGAGAGCTCTGTCGATGTCGACTCGTCCTGGCTGCTCCGGAGCGACGTCGGCCATTCTTCCTTCAGCGGGGGGATCTCGAGGGCCACGAACTCCTTCGCCAGGTCCCGCATGCTCATTCGGCTGGTGATGATCTGGAGGAGTCGGATCCTCGCAGAGGTCGAGCCGGCATTGGCCTCGACGCGCGCCTCCCTCTGAAACCAGATGTGGCGCGGAAGCCCGGCGAGACCGGAGCTGAGCCCCACGTGGACGTAGAACCAACGGTTCACCCACTTGGAGTACCATCTTTCGTTGATGGCCTTCGCTAGGAAGGAGTCCGCATACTTCCTCCGGAGATAGAAGTTAATGCTCCCGAAGGCCAGGATCTGACCCCCTTCTTCTTCGGCTGGCAGAGAGCTTCGTGCATCTGCGCGAAGACCTCCGCCCTCCCCTCGCAGCCTTCGGTGCGCATGGCCCACTCGAAAATAGTGAGGCGGGCCACGGCATTAGGGGATAGCTGCGGGAGCTCTAGATGGAAGGCATCTTGCACCCCGGCGAGGAGCTCCGAAGCAGGGAACCCCAGTCCCGCGTCGAAGAAGGCCTCGAAGACGACGACTTCGCCCTCTCGTGGCTGCGGGACCGTTTCCCGGCCCGGTTTCCTCGCCGGCGTCTCGGGGCCGAGGCGGGCCCTGGTCACTTGCTCGATCGACGCATCCGTGCACGCAGACGGACCGAGCTCCAGGGTTTGCTCCCGAAACCGCTCCGAGGCGGGGCGGAGCTCTCGTGAGTCGCGTGTTTCTCCTGGACCTGACGCCATCACGGCCGCCGCAGCCGCCGCAGCCATCTGGCGCTGCAAGAAATGAGGGTCCATCGCCATGGCTAGGGCTGCACTCATCACCATTGTGAAAGGAAGCGAGGAAGGAGCTAGCGCTCAAAAGGCAGGCGAGCGCTGTCAAAAGTGGCGAGAGAGGATGCAACAAGTGGAACGGGGAAGAATAGGCCGCGCGGTGGGGGATATTTAAGCACAGGGTCCCCGCCGATCCCTCTTCCGCTCGATCAGCGTGTGAACGCGGCGGTAGCGCGGCACCCGCATTTAAGATCCAACCGGTGCCTCGGGCGCGCCAGTTCCTGATGGTTCGTCTCCCCGACGTCGCTTATGCACGCGCGACATTAACTGCTACAGGTGACACTTGGCCGCCTCCTCGGGCTCAGGACCCTGCAGTCAAAGCGCGCAGGCACCCGGTGGGCCCGGTCAAACTCCTCCCAACTCACCGAAGGGTGCTTCGAAGTGGCTCCCGGCCCCCGGATCCTCAGGCGCCTAGCCGCCTCGAAGCATCCCCGCACCGGTCAAAGAGGGCCGCGTCGTAGCAGGATACAACTTCTCTGTGTATGTAATCTTCCCTGTGAAGTTATCGGAATTATCATGTGTGCTTCCTCCCTCTCTTAATGCAGGGCTCTCGAGAGGAAAGAAGCGAGGGGCTACTGTTGGGGGAGATAATCCCAATGGCTGAAGGGGGCTACTACTAGGGGGTCCGAAGCCTAGCGCCGGAGGGGCCAAGACCTTCAGACGAGGAAGCCAGAGGCCTTCGGAGGCTTCGGGATGCTCCAGAGGGGCTCACGGGGGCAAGGCGAATGGTCGGAAGCCAGAGGCCACCCTCCGGGAGAAGGATGCCGAAGGCCATCCCTCGGGGAGAAGGATGCCGGAGGCCATCCCTCGGGGAGAAGGATGCCGGAGGCCATCCCTTGGACCGCGCAGTGGATCTGGAGGGAGTGTTGACAGGAAGGGGACTGGTCGAGCCTGTAGGGGGACAGGATAGCGATCCTCTATGCCGTGTCGAGCGGCGCAGGCAGCGCCCGACACGGCTGATACGCTGTCAGAGTCGAATCTTCTTGTCTGTACTATGTATAGTCCACTTTGTCTGTACTGCGGACCGGCGTCTGGCCATGTAGCGGTTGGCGGTCCAGAGGCGTTTGGTCCTCTGGACGGGGCGCCCTATAAATACCCCCCAACTACAGTTGTAATGGACACACGCTCCAGGAGCACAGAATATACTACATCCCTACACTTCCACTAAGAAAACCTGCTGGTCCGATCCGTCATTCCAACAGCACTTGATCTCTATTTTGCTACAGGTTTCACGATCGGAGCCCCCTTCGCCGAAGGTTTCTGGAGCCAGGAGATTGGTTTCGGAGGCTGCAAGAACACTCTTCAGCAGAACCTTGCTTCAACTACCCATGCCGGACCCGTCACGCTGTTGTCGATCTGCTCAAGCCCATGCGCCACAGCGCTCCATAGCACGGTTCGTCGTACCGGTACTCCGCATCAGGCTTCGTCACGCCAACACTTTGCATTTGACGAAGTCGTGCCAGTGGGTTGTGTTGGAGAATTTTTTGTCATGTCAGAGACTTCGCACCGAACCATGTAGTTCGGTGGTGATTTCGCATCAGAGATCTGTTCGGAGCCTTCCTTTGGCCAGATCGATACGAATGCCGAAGGCTATCTTCGGCTCACCCTTCGCATCAGATGCCGAAGGTCCCTCTTCGGTGACCCCTTTGCAAGGTAAACTCTGTACCAATCAGGCTTCGTTCGGCCGATTCGATTATTTTATCTATATAATTGGGCTAATTGGATTATTTACTTGTGATCTGATTACCTAGCGACTCCACCCCCCTTGCCACTATTAAGGGTAGTCAGAACGCGACGTCAGTGTTGTGTTACGCTTAGGCTTGGTCCTAAGTATCCACATACTTTTGGATCATCGAACTGACCCAAGTGCGTGGGCATGTTTCCGTGTCAACACACTTTTTGGCGACTCCGCTAGAGAAGGCTACGCCAACATGACGAGTACATATACATCAGCCATGGGTATGTCTACAACAACCACTACGTCTACAACGCCGATGGATCCAATGGGGGGCTCAGAGATCGACAATCGCACCATCATGATGCCTACCCTTGAAGATATCCCCGAAGAAGACCGGTCAGAGATCGAGGCAAAGATGAATGAACTACAAGACCTCATGCTTGGGAGCTACGTCAAGACATGCGTAGGCTTCATCAAGTGCGACGTCAACATCCCCAACCTCGCTCGGACCCAGGTAACACAAGTATCGCCTCCCTTATCTTCTTTAGAGATTGAGCAAAAAATAGCCGCATCAGTAGATCAAGCTGTTAGCGCTTCGCTAGCCAACCGTTTAGATTCGACAGTTAGCTCTCACGTAGAGGCGACACTTAGAAGGTTCGGCTTTACCGAGGCCGTTCCTCCAACTCCAATCGCTAGTGTACCCCCTGTGAGTCGTATCTATAGCAGAACCAACGGTAGTACTGGCAAAACCATCATGTCTCTGGCCTCGACATATACGGCCGAGATGAGCCATTACCAAGCTAACCCTGTTTATTGTGCGCAACCTACACTTGCGCTAGTGTTTCCCACGTTGACCACGCCGCATGCTCCCACACAGACACATAGGCCCGAACATGTCATACATCCTGAGCTAGCGCACGAGGGAGACCCCCGCGGCCGACACACCGACATACCTCCGCGTGTCGCTCCCCCACATGAGAGACACGTGTAGGCAGGAGGCCAAGACGACATTGAGGAGTGGATCCGTGCGCTGTTTAGGGAGTGCACTGACTTCGTACCTAGGGGTTGGGCTAGGTTTTACCGGAAGCCATACCCTGACCATTTCGACACTATACCATACCCCCGCGGCTATAGAGTCCCTAAAGTTCACCAAGTTTGATGGTGAGGGTAACAAAACCACACTAGAGCATGTCAGCCAGTTCTTAGCACAGTGTGGAGAAGCTAGTGGGTCGGACGCTTTAAAACTTAGACTATTTTCTCTCTCACTATCCAGCACCGCTTTCACTTGGTTTTCAGCGCTCCCACCGAACTCTGTCCAAACGTGGGCCGAATGGGAACAAAAGTTCCATGACTATTTTTATACGGGTGAAATAGAAATTAGGCTTTCACACTTGACATCGGTCAAGCAGAAATTTAGCGAGAGTGTCCCCGAGTACATCAAGCGCTTTAGAGATACCAGAAACTGATGTTTTAGTCTCAATATTTTAGAGAGGGATTTGGTGGATCTGGCTTTCAACGGGTTGCATTCTGAGATTAAAGAGAAGCTAGACAACCAAAACTTTTTAGAAGTTAGCCAAGTCTTACTGTAGGCTCTGGTCTAAGAAGGTCGAGCCAAAGATAAAAAGTTTATTAAAACATTCAACAAGCCTAGGGCTAAAGTCCACATCATGGAACACTCTGACGAGGAGGAGTCGGAGGAAGAGGAAGATTCATCTGACATGTATGTGATCGAATGGGTTTGGAATGCTAAGAGCAAACCCATCACTTGTTCTGAGTTACGACCATCTCCCACTAAGAGTCAGCCTAGCAAAGTCAAATACTCGTTTGATATAACTAAATGTGATAAAATATTTGATTTCCTCTTGAAGAGCGAGCTTCTCAGGTTGCCTAAGGGCCAGGTCATTCCATCCACCGACGAGCTAAAGAAATGCCCCTACTGTAAGTGTCATGATTCACATTCCAATTATACTAACGACTGCAATGTTTTTCGTCGACACGTTCAATCGGCCATAGAAGAAGGATGATTGAAAATAGACCCCAGTCCAAAGATGAAGCTGGACAAAGTCCCCTTTCCAGTGAACACCGTTGACCTCGGTGAGAAGAAAGTACTGATTCAGCCAGAACAGGCCGAGTCAACTAAGGGGAAAGCAATCATTATTGGAGAGTCATGCAAACCCACACTCGTACCAAAGAACCCAGAAGTAGGAGTGTAGAAAAGGAATGTCAACACGTCTCCTTCGGCTAAGACTCACAAAAAACCAAAGGTGACATACTAGATGTTGTTGAACAAACACCAAAACAAAGCCAAGGAAACAGGCCCCCGTCCAAAAAAGCTAAGACAAACAAAGGGGCCAAGGTAGTCAGAGGGTGTCTTTTGACCTCAGTGGCCGAACCCTTCGAACAACGGGTTCGGACCCAAATGGCTGAACACTCCGCACAGCCGGTTCGGACCCCAGCAGCCGAACCTTCTGAAGGGTTAGTTCGGACCACAGTGGTCGAACCCTTCGCATAGTGGGTTCGGACCCCAATAGCCGAACCCTCTACATAACGAGTTCGTACTCTGATGGCCAAACCCTTCGCACAATGAACTTAGACCCCAATGGTCGAACTCAGCTCAGCTCTAGGTGAACCCTCCGGTGGGAGGCTTTGGCCCACAATGGACAAACATACCTCCGACCTGGCAGGACCCTTCACTAATATGGTCTGAAATACCCTCGACGTGGCCAAACCCCCCTCTGGGCAATGGGTTTGATTCACAGTGGGCGAAGCCGTTGGAACCACCAATGCCTCCACCATACAACTGGGTAGGAACCCCATGGGCTCCAAACCACACCTCACCCCCGGAGTAACCTTCGCAGTATAACATTGCCCCCTGTTTTTCTTCGGAGTATTATAATTGGTAGGGACAAACAGATGCGGCAAAGGGAGATGTCTTCCACAGGCTATCCGTAGTACCTCCGAATTGACTTGCACAGGATGAAGCGAGGGGAGATGGGCGCGAAGGATCATAGGAGAGAGAGTCCAAAGCCATCAAAGTGAAGGTAGGGTCTCAGGAAGTCCCAATCCCAAAGGCCCACTCGTCGAAGACCGTCAGAGGTAAGCCCCCTAATCCAGCCGAGGCCAGTGCCGAAGCCCGGTCCGATCGGCCAAACGAGGCCGGTCCGACCGATAGGGTCCGCATAGAGGTGCCTGTTGAACATGAAATATACAAGGCCGACCCGGGTAACACCCCTTCGGCCAAAAATCACAAAAGCAAGGTGGTGGCACTTAGTACCAAGCCACAACCATCTTGGGCACCTCTGGACATGTCCAAATCATAGAAAAGACGCCTGCAACGTCTGCGATTATAGGAGATGCGCGAAAAGAAAGCCGAGGATGAGCGAGATGCCATTTTTGAAGAAATCCGCCCTCGACCAATCATGAGACAGGTATGGAAGCCCAAATTGATGGAGACAAAGAACCTAGCTCCCATTCCGAGTGATAACGATGATGACATGCTCGACGACGACTACACGCTCGTCTCCGAGGGGCCCGCACCTCAGGCGATGGACATTAACGTCGTCATGCTACCCACAAAGTTCGCTCTACCACGAGACAAGGCTGAGGTTGCTCAGTTGAACCTCGGCCCACGAGATGCTGTTTTCGAGAAACCTAAGGATACGGCCCATCACCTAAAGCCTTTCTACATCAGAGGGCACATTGATGGGAAGCCGATCTCTAGGATGCTTGTTGATAGTGGCGCCACTATCAACCTAATGCCTTACTCTCTTTTGAAGAAGCTTGGTAGGGGCGAGGAATACTTAAAGAAAACCAACCTAATGCTCAACATCTTCAATGGCAAGAGTTCCAAAGCAAAAGGTGTACTCTCCCTGGAGTTAACAGTGGGTAACAAGACGTTACCAACATCATTCTTCATTGTTGACGTGCAAGGTAACTATAGTGTGTTTCTTGGGTGTGACTGGATTCACGCAAATTGCTATATTCCTTCTACTTTGCACCAGCGTCTAATACAATGGGATGACGATGATGTAGAAGTCATACCAGTAGAAACTTCGGCCCATGTAGCATTGGCCGATATGTCCAATCGACGCTATCCACGACAAAGTAGAGTGTTTATCAGGTAGAGAGCTTTTGGATTACGACTTTGTTAGCGTATCCGGGGAACATTTTGTACCCGTGTTTGTAAAGCCGGCTAATGTAGCATGGATATTTTTGAATTAATAGTCATGTCTAGTAAAAGTAATCTCGGCTGGCTAAAGTCTCGTGTAGAGCAATGCCGATCTTCTAAAGATGGTATTGCCGAAGGCATCGAACACTTTAGAGAAGTAGAAAAATTAGGACAAGATTTCACGTCGGCCGACCCTTTAGAAGAGGTCGATATAGGCAATGGCAGCATTCCAAGGCCGACTTTTGTAAACCAAAACTTACAGGCTAATGAAATGGCCGAAGTAATAAAATTGCTTCGGTCGTATGTTGATTGTTTTGCATGGGAGTATAGCGATATGCCCGTACTAAGCCACAAGCTCGTAGAGCATCGGCTACCTATGAAACCCAGGTTTAGGCCTTATAAACAACCCCCTCATCGCTTTAATTTGGCTTTGTATGACCGAGTTAAAGAGGAGATAGAATGATTACTCAAGGCTGAATTTATTAGGCCTTGCAGGTATGTTGAATGGGTCGCTAACATTATGCCTGTAGAGAATGAGGGGAGCGGAAAAATACGAGTTTGTATTGATTTCAGGTATGCTGAACTAAGTTTTCTTGATGGCAACTCTGGTTATAATCAAATGTTTATGGGCGAGGAGGACGTCTACGAGACGACTTTTTGATGCCCTGGTTTTGTCGACTTGTTTGAGTGGGTCGTTATGACTTTTGGTTTGAAGAATTCTTGCGCTACATATCAACGTGCTATGAATTTGATCTTTCATGACTTGCTAGGAGTTATGCTAGAAGTCTACATAGATGATGTTGTAGTCAAACCGTATGCTATGAGAAACCGTTTAGCCGATTTGAGAGTTGCTTTTGATAGAATGTGTCAGTATGTCTTAAAAATGAACCCGCTCGAATGTGCTTTCAGCATGTCGGCAGACAAGTTCTTAGGATTCATGATTCATGAAAGAGGTCTCAAAATTTATTCTAAGAGGCTTGAAAAGATTAAGAACTTTGAAGCACTGACATGCAAAAGAGATGTGCAAAAATTGCTAGGCAAGATAAATTATTTGCGTCACTTTATATCTAACTTGGTTGGCAAAATCGATGCTTTTGTCCCTATACTCTGGCTAAAGAATGAAGTCGAGTTTACTTAGGGGGAAAGTCAGAAAAGCGCCTTTGAGAAGATTAAGTAGTGCTTGTCATCGCCACCCGTGGTGAGAGCGCCAAAAGCCAGAATTCCATTTCGGTTGTACATCATTGCAGAAGATAGCATGATAGGAGTCGTTCTAACTTAGGAGGTGGACGCCGAAACAAGGTACGTGTTTGTGGAGCATTTGTGTTTATCACTTTATTATGCATGTACCAAATGATGTCACTATCTTCTCCCTAGCACGTGGAAGAATCGAAAAATGGGCTTACGCTTTGATTGCATACGATTTGGCTTACGAACCTCTAAGAGCTATGAAAGGCCAAATCGTCGCTAATTTTATAGTTGATCACCACGTAGATATCAATTGGGGTAATGATATTTCTCTAGTTGAAGTAGTGCCATGGGAACTTTATTTTGATAGTTCGTCTTGTAAGAATGGCCAAGGTATCGGGGTAGTTCTCATATCACCTAGTAGCATGCGCTTCAAAACTTCAGCCCGTTTAGAATTTCCTTCTACTAATAACCAAGTTGAATATGAAGCTTTATTGCTAGGTCTTGAATTGCTAGAATCCATAGGTGCTAAACATGTCCATGCACATGGTGATTCTCTGTTAGTAGTACAACAAGTAGCTAAAAGTGCTCAATGTTTCAATGGCTTGCTAAATAGTTATTTGGATAAATGTTTAGACATAGTTGCTACTTTCGACGACTTCAAAATTTTTCACTTATCAAGAGAAGCCAATTCAATTGCAAATGATTTGGCTTAGCAAGCATCTGGCTATCAGGTTAGGAGAGGAAAATTTTTTGTACAAGAAAGGCCAATGCTTGGTCTCACTACCGAAGCCAGAAACTTCAGGCGGGTGCGAGATCCGTCGGACCCTCCGACCATCGGAGGGTGTTGGGTGTTGGAGTCCTCGTGCCGGAGCCCTTCATCCACCGAAGGGTCCTGCACGTCGGAGCCCTCATGCCGAAGCTTTCTAGGAAACCGAAGTCCTCGCACGCCGGACCCCTCCGGCGGAGGGCTTTAGTCTGATCGGCTCCGCACGGCCGATCCAGTCTGCCTTCGACAAAAGCAGGAGAGGCCCGAGGGGCACTCCGAAGTTAGCAATTTAGACATTATTCTAGGAAAGGAGTTAGCAAACACTCCGGATGTCCATAAGGATGATTGGATAATTCCAATCGTCCAGTATTTAAGAAATCTCAATCAAAAGATTGATCACAAAGTTCGGCGACAAGCGTTTAAATTCGTGTTGCTAGATGACGTATTATGCCGCAAAACTATTGATGGTGTACTCTTAAAGTGCTTGGATGCCGATCAGTCCAAAGTAGCCACAGGAGAAGTCCATGAGGGGCTTTGTGACACTCATTAGTCGGCCCAGAAAATGAGTTGGATGCTCAAAAGAGCAGGTTTCTACTGGCCGACTATGACTGAGGATTGTTTTAAATACTATAGAGGGTGTGAAGCATGTCAAAAGTTTGGTAATATTCAGTTAGCTCCTGCATCACTACTTAATCCTGTTATCAAGCCATGACCGTTCCGAGGCTGGGGATTAGACTTCATCGGCCAAATTCATCGTCCCTCTTCAAAAGGTCATCAGTTCATGCTGATGGCGACGGACTACTTCACCAAATGGACCGAAATCATGCCTCCCAAGAATATGACTCACTACGAGGTAACTTATTTTATCTTGAAGCACATTATACATAGATTCAGTATTCCCCAGACTCTCACTACAGATCAAGGTATATCATTTGTTGCTAAAGAAGTGAGAGACTTTGCCGAATTTTATGGTATTATGTTGATAAACTCTTCACCATACTATGCTCAGGCCAATGGTCAGGCCGAGTCTAGTAATAAAACTATAATTAAGCTCATTAAGAAGAAAAATGAAGAGTTCCCTAAAAGGTGGCATGAAGTGCTTTTAGAAGCATTATGGGCTTGTAGAGTCGCAAAGCACGGTGCTTCCAAAGTAAGTCCATATGAGTTAGTATATGGGCCAGAAGCAGTTGTACTAGTAGAGGTGGATCTTGGCTCTTTAAGATTTCTTAAACAAGATGGCTTATCGGTCGATGAATATGAAACTCTTTTAAAAGATAATTTGGAAGAAATGACCGATAAGAGGTTGAGAGCTTTAGAAGCTATAGAAAAAGACAAAAGAAGAGTAGCTAGAGCCTATAACAAAAGAGTCAAGCCAAAATCATTTCAAGTTGGTGATTTGGTTTGATAAAAGATTTATCCCTTAGGCACTAAGATCCCCAAATTTGGTAAATGGTCGCCTAGTTGGGAAGGCCCTTTTAAAGTGGTCAAAATCACTCCGGGTAATGCATATTTGTTAGAATCACTATAGGGAGAGCGATTTCGAAGAGCTTTGAATGGCAGGTATTTAAGAAAGTACTTCCCAAGTGTGTGGCAAAGCGCTTGAAAGTGTCGAAAGGCTGATATGGAAGGTATCGTTCTTAGCCCATTATGTTTTTAGTTCACTTAGTTCACTAAAAGGCAGGGGCATGTGTTGATAGCAAAAAATGGCATTAATGGTCAAGATTGTCAAAATATCAATTTTGGTAATTTGGGCCAAAAATACACAAGTCCGGTTATAGGCTGAAGCCTTATAGTGCTGAAGGCCCATCAAACATTGGGCTTCAGAGGTCTTTTAGTAGCTTGCTAGCTTTGGCCCGAAGGCCTTTCGGAGGCCTACCTCGCCGAAGCTTCGGCTTGAGGAGCAGGCTTTGGCAGGCCAGCCGAAGGCCCACTTCGGGCCAGCTTCGGAGATAGAGTTTGATACTAATTCTAGTTGTTTTTATCCCTAAACTTGATTAGGATGAATCTTATCAGATTATTATTAGAGATAAGAAGACTAGCTCCTATAAATATATGGGTGAGGCCGGTTCATCAAACCCCTTCGAAACGGTGGTAAGCCTTGTAAGCCTTCCGCCGGCCACTTCGAAACGGTGGTAAGCCTTGTTACTTTGCTTGTGAAGTACTCGTTAATCTACATAATGGATTGCTATCTACTTATTGGCTCGCTTGCAAACCATCCGTTAATCTACGTAACAAATTGCTACCTTCGTTTCCCTACTGCAACACTTAGTAAATTCGGTCTCCAGTCCGAATTGGCACTTGATCTCTATTTTGCTGCAGGTTTCATCGAAGGATTCCGAAGCCAGGAGACTGGTTTCGGAGGCTGCAAGAACATGGCGAAACCCTACTTCAACTACTCGTGCCGGACCCATTACGCTGTTGTTGGTCTGGTCAAGCCCGCGCACCAGAGAGCTCCACAACAGGCTTCGTCATACCGGTACTCCGCATCAGGCTTCGTCATGCCAACACTCCGCATTGGATGAAGTCATGCCAGTTCATTGCGTTGGAGTATTTTTTGTCATGTCGGAGACTTCACGCCGAACCCTGTAGTTCAGAGGTGATTTCGCATTAGAGATCTGTTTGGAGCCTACCTTTGGCCAGATCGATCTGAACGCCGAAGGCTATCTTCGGCTCACCCTTCGCATCAGATGCCGAAGGTCCCTCTTCGGTGACCCCTTCGCACGGTAAACTCTGTACCAATCAGGCTCCGTTAGGCCGATTGGATTATTTTATCTATATAATTAGGATAATTGGATTATTTACTTGTGATCTGATTCCTGGCGACTCCACCCCCTTGCCACTATTAAGGGTAGTCGGAACACGACATCAGTGTTGTGTTACGCTTAGGCTTGTCCCTATGTATCCGCACACTTTTGGATCATCGAACTGACCCAAATGCGTAGGCACATTTCCGTGTCAACAGAAACCAAGTCTAGGTTCTTGTAGATCCACCTCCTAACATTCATATCATTGGCACAAAATGGATTTTCAAAAACAAACAGCGAGAGGATGGATCTATTTTGACAAACAAGGTGATAAACCAAGTTGAGATGTGCCTTGGTTTCAATCTATGATGAGTGATTGACAAGTACCTTTCGAGCTGAAGGGGTCCTCTTTGAATGAGTTCGGAGGTGTTATACCGAAGGGGTCCGGTTGTTGCTGGCTGCACAAGTATGCAACAGAATATGTCTGCCGAAGGGGTTTTGGCAAAACACATGTTATAGGTTGTACCGAAGGGCTCGGTACTTTCGTGGTGCACCGGAGTGTGCACTAGAGGGTGTTTTACTTGGAGAGGCCTTAGGGGTATCGGAAACACTTGGTTGCTTGTCGATGGTGTGTGGGTGACTTCAGATGCGATGGGAAAGTCAACATAGCAAGTGACTCGGGTCAAGCAGGGAGCTTGATGCCAGGCAAGGGGGGAGCTTGATCATAGAGGCTGTGTGAAGTCGAGGTCGGTCCTCAGGTCGAAAGTGTGCATTCAAAGGCAGGAAGTGCAGAGGACGACTCCATATGAAGATACCTCAAGGCAAAGTCCTTGGAGGCGAGGCACTTTGAAGGGATGCTCTAGAAGGAGACACTTCAGAGGATGTCGGTCAAGTCCTCAAGAGTGAGGAAAGGATGATAAGTGTGCTCCGGACGGAGGCACTTAGAAGGACACCTGATGAAGGTCTCAGAAGTCGAGGTGCATCGAAGGCATTGTCTGGAAAAGGCACTTTAGGAATGTACTTCAGGTGGATACATTATGAAGGTGTCCTTATGGAGATGCTTCATGCGGAGGCGTTGGATGAAGGAGGGACTTCAAATGGTGGTGAACAAAACCCTACGGAGGGAGGCACTTCGAAGGTGGGGCTTCAAAGTCAGGATGTCTTGACGTGCTTCGGCCATGCATGGCTTCAGTACATGGACGGGCGGAGTTCGAGCTTGGAGTAGTTGCGAAGCCATGGTGGTCCACTCCGGAGGTGATGGTGTGAAGACTCAAGGGCTTTGACGGCTTCGGCTTAAAACCATCACTATACCGAAGACTGACTTTGGTGTAGCGAAGACCTACGGGTTCGAAGCCTGCAACCGAAGTCACTTTAGCACTTCACATTGCGAAGGAGGCTCCAAAGATTCCAATCTGCAAAGTTGACACAAAAAGGAGATTCCAATAAAGTAGGATTACCTGTTGTACACCCATGACTGCTTGAGGAAGAAAACTTGTAAACCCTAGGGGTATAGTAGTCACTTCGCATAAAAAGGAGAGGCAAACTGAGGTCTAGGGTAACACTTTTATCACTGTTCCCTAGGTTTTACAACCTTTTGTACTCATTGTCACCTAGGTACAACTGCCACAAACTTGTACTCAGATCTGTGAGTTTTTGTGTTCCCTGTTTGTGCAATGAATTTTTTGTTCTATCTCTGATTCATTTCTGCATGAACTTGTATCTCTGTTCTTCATTTTTCCTGCATTGATTTTGGATTGTGCACTTCATTCTGTGCAAACCGTAGCATTTACTTTGTGTTTTTCTAATGAAGGTGCATCTGTCAACGTATGTGCGAAGATAGTGGTGAGTGGTTTGGAGTACATTCTCTCTGTGTATATCAGAGGTATATCCCCATATGATACTATCAAAATACTACCCCGTTGAGTGCATGCGAAGCCATTTTTCCCGAGCGTTTGTTGAAGTCTGTTTAGAAGCGCATATTTGTTGAGTCTTGTTTGAAGGTCTGTTCAGTGCAAAGCCTAGTACTAGGTGCTAGTCCAGGGCATCGATACAAAGTCCTTTGAGGGGATTTTCTCGAGAGCAAAGTGCTGTTGTGCAGAGTCTGACTCCAGCAACCATAGTGTGCGGAGCTTGCTCTTGTGAAGCCCTTCCTTGAGCCATTTTGGTGTCTGGGTGTGAAGAAAAGTCTTCTGAACTTCAAACCTTTGTCCTGTGCGAAGCCTGTGTCAAAGGGTAAGCAATACCTTCAAACCAGACACTCTGAAGGGTGTGTTTCGAAGTCTGTTTTTGAGAAGAAGATTTTTAAAGCTCCCATTCACCTACCCTCTAGTCGCCTTGTATGGTCCAACACAAGGCTAGGCTTGTTCCTCAAGGTTACTCTCAAGTCGAGGGGGTTGATTTTGCAGAGTCATTTTCTCTAGTAGCTTGACTTGAAGCCATTAGGATTTTGCTTGATTTTGCATCTTCTCGCGATTTCAAGCTTTATCAAATGGATGTTAAAAGTGATTTTTTTAATGGTTTCATAGGAGAGGATGTTTTTGTTAGACAACCCCCAGGCTTTGAATATCCCAAGTACCCCCATAGAGTCTTTAAACTTTATAAAGCTTTGTATGGGCCCAAGCAAGCTCCTAGAGCCTGGTATGACTGACTTAGGAACTTTTTGCTTGAGCACGGGTAGAAAACTTTGACAAAACACTGTTTACTCTCAAGCAGTGCAAATATTTCCTCTTTGTTCAGATTTATGTTAATGACATTATTTTTGGTGGCTCTTCTCACACACTTGTAGCCGAGTTTACTGATTCTATTAGTAGGGAGTTCAAGATGTCAATGATGGACGAGCTGACATTCTTCCTTGGTTTGCAAATCAAGCAATGCAAATAAGGTACTTTCATGCATCAGACAAAGTAAACTAAGGACCTATTGAAGCGCTTTGATATGAGCAATGCGAAGCCACTTGCCACTCCAATGGCTACCTCAGTAGTGCTTGACCCAGATGAAGATGTAGAAGAAGTGGATCAGAAGGAGTTCCGGAGCATGATCGGCTCCCTCCTCTACTTGAATGCAACGAGGCTGGACATACACTTCATAGTATGTATGTGCGCTCGTTTTCAAGCTTCTCCAAGGGCTTCACATCTTCAAGTGGTTAAGCGCATACTAAGGTACCTCAAACACACTCTTGAATTCGACATTTGATATTCTGCATCATCATCTTTATGTCTTAGAGGTTTTTTCGATGCTGATTTTGCTGGATGTGGAATTGATAGGAAAGGTACCTCTAGGACTTGTCATTTTCTTGGTTCCTCTCTTGTTTGCTGGTCTTCTCACAAATAGTCTAGCGTTATGTAGTCTACAACTGAGGCTGAGTATGTAGTTGCTCACAGATTTTGTGGATGGTTTCTACCTTGCAGGATTTTGGGTTAGATTTTAAGGGTGTTCCACTTCTTTGTGATAACACTAGTGCCGTTAGCTTAGCCAACAACCTAGTACAATATTCTAGAACCAAACACATTGATGTGCATTATCACTTTTTGAGAGATCACAATGAGAAGGGTGATATTGAATTGAGATATATTGATACCCAGAACTAGCTTGCTGACATTTTTACCAAGCCTCTTCATGCTTCTCAATTTGCATTTTTGAGAAGAGAGCTTGGTATTTGTCATCCTTATGACATCTTGTGAGGGGGAGTTATGTGTCGTTCCATAAGCTTCTATCATATGATTAACTACGTTTACATGCACATGCCTATATATTCCTTTGAATTATAGTCTTTTATCATGTTGATTTTGATCTGTTGAATATGTCTGATATTTTTCATGAGCATGGCTGTTGGCATAAAAGATTACGCTAACATGTTTAAAGAACTTGAAAGACTAACAAATGAAGTGTTTGTTTAAGAAGACTATTCCAAGCCTCCGAGTTGGACAATAGCTTGAGATAGTTCGAAGTGTGTATTGAATATCTGAGTATTCGATACCCTTTATAGAGCGAAGAGGGGTTGTTGGACTGAAAAGGGCTACCAGAGGGGGGGGGGTGAATGGGAGATTTTAAGACTTCAGGCTAAATCTAGCCTTCTGTTTTAATTCAGTCTCCTACGAAACAGGCTTCGAACACACCCTTAGGAAGTCTGATACGGAGGTATTTTACTGCTCCGAACTGACGCTTCGCAAAGAGCAAAAGTTCAAAATCAAGAAGACTTCGCTCACACCCACAAACCCCCAAAACACATCTCTGCTAGGTTAGTGCAGGACACAAGGTGCCTCGAGCAGGCTTCACACTTCACACTTCGCAGGGGTGGATTTTCCTCTAAAGACTTCAACCAGATACTCCGCACTAGCAACTAGTACTAGGCTTCATATTTAGAAGGCCTGAGAACAGTCATAACCGACTTCAGTGAGGACCTCGACTGAGGAAAGAAAACATGCTTTGGGGACAACTCTACTCAGTGCTTCGCTAGTAATCATAGAGGGGATGCCTCCAGTTTACACAGAGCGAACACACACTGAAAATTACACACACTTCGCATGCACAAAACATCAATACCCTTCTCTAGAAAAGCGGTGCAAAAACATAGTCCAGAACAGAACGAAGTGTAACACAGAGAAAACAACACACACTATGTAAAACAGAGATACAAGTTCAAACAACAGATGAAGAACATAATGTAAATTTCATTGCATGAACAAGGAACACAAAAGGACTCACAATATTGAATACATGAATGTGGCGGCAAGGTCTGGAAGTTCTATAAATGGCTTCTCAAAGTGTTACCTAGACCTAGCCAACCTTCACTATTTATAGGCCCTACTCAGTCATGCGAATAGACTACTTTACCCCTAGAGTTTACACTATTTTTGTCTCAGTCAGACAAGGGGGTACAGATGGTAGTCTACTTTTCTGGATGCTTCTTTTGTCAGCTTTGCAGAGGAGACAACGTCAGCTTTTGCAGAGCAGACACGATCAGCCTTTGCACATTTGGAATCTTCTGAAGCCCCGTTCGCACACGAAGTGTGCAGTAGCTTCGGTGACTAGCTCCTAACCCGAAGGCCTTTGCTTCACCGAAGTCAGTCTTCGATACAGTGACGGTTTTGAGACGAAACCGTCAAAGCATTCGAGCCTTCACACCATCACCTCCGGAGTGGACCACCATGGCTTCGCAGCTACTCCTAGCTTGAACTCTGTCAGTCCGTGTACCGAAGCCATGCTTGGCCGAAGTACCTCAAGTTAGCCACACTTCGAAGGCCCACCTTCGGAGTACCTTCGCCACCTTCCGAAGCCACTCCGTTCAAGGCCTCCGCATGAAGCATATCCGTAAGAACCCTTTCGCAGTGTCTTAGCCTCGAGCACATTATACGAAGACCCTTATCCGAAAAATGCCTTCGATGCACCTTGACTTCCAAGACCTTTGTCAGGTAACCCTTCGAGTGTCTCCATTTGGAGCACCCTTCAAACGCCTTGCCTCAATGCTAAGTAATGTCCACCATACTCCGAAGCCACTCCTTCTGGAGCACCCTTCGAAGTGCCTCGCCTCCGAGGACTTTGCCTCAAGGTACCTTTAGTTAGAGCCACCCTTCGCACTTTCTGCCTTCGCCTGGTGCACCTTGACTCAAGGACCGATCTCGACCTACACAGCCTTTGTGACCAAGCTCCCCGCTCGCCTGGCATCAAGCCTCGTGCTTGACCCAGGTTCACTTGATGTGAACCGTCCGTCGCCTCCGAAGTCACCTGCACCATCGACAAGCAGACAAGATTTTCCAGTACCCCGGAGACCTCTCCGGTAAAAAATCTTCGGTACACACTCCAGTTTACCGCCCAAAGTACTGAGCCCTTCGGTACCACCATGTAATCGTGTTCTGCTGGACCCCTCCGATAGACACACTCCGCTGCACAGCTGTAGCCAGTAAACTCCGAACCCTTTGGTAAACATCTTAGAACCCCTTCGGAGAACACCTTCGAACCCCTTTAGAGGGACCCCTTCTCCTAGAAGGTAGCTTGTCAATCACTCATCACAGACTTGAAGCCAAGGCACAGTTCAACTTGGTTTCTCAATCTCCCCCTTGATGAGTGCATTGACAACCAAATTCAAGTTTAAGAAAATTTGAAACTTTTCTACACACAAGTGACCATAAAAAATCTAAAAAGAGCTGAAAACATGTCACTTGATAAAATGATTTCTATCGACTTGACTTGTGAAAAGCCATTTGGCAATAATTCCCCTTTGGCAGCCAAAAATTTTCTCCCACATTCATCTTTCAACTTCATCACTTGTTCTCCCTCTTAGGTAGGTAAACCAGGCACTTTCTCCCCCTTTGGCATTGCAAAAATCAAGGAGCAATCAAAAATGCAAGGCTTCTTAATGATGAAAAGTGTGAAAACATATGGTGCAAAAATATGCCAAATCATAGTGTCAGGGTCAGATGCTCAGCTCAAGGTAATATACTCCAAGTTCAATGTTTGATGCATGAGATTTTCAAATTATTGAAAATAAAACATCACCACTTAGACTAGTCATCTAGACACGTGAAAATGAGAACTGCAAAAGCTAAACAATTTCTACCTAGGAATGCAAGTCCAATAGTCATGGTGCATTTAGCAAGCTTGATTAGCAAGTGATTCAGACTTTGCAATTCTTTTATATTGCCAGGGGTTATTTGCTCATCTACCTTATGCTTTCCAACCAAGCCAATCCTAGGTCAAGAAAGACCATTTGAAGCTTAAGGTAGTGATTTTGGCAGACATTAAGTTATCCCAGTTCATACCAAAGTGCAATGGTAAGCAGTCTAGAATAAGGAAGTGCAACAAGCAAACCCGCTTGGATCTTTTCATTTTTAGCACATAAATCATGGATATTGATTTTTGTTGTGTAACATTTGTTGTATGATTCCATGAATAGAAGTATTATTTTCAAGTTGCAATTTTGCATCCATAGTAAAGGAATCTAGCTACCAGGAAGATAAAATATAGCTAAAATAGTTCGGCACACCACATGCTAAACACCATACTAAGTAGTGATCAATTTTTGAGTTTTGTAAATTAAAATCATGCTCATTATGAAGTTGAATATATTTAAACAGAACTAAGGCATCATGATAATGATAATCATGTGAAGGCATATAAAAGAAACAAAATGCATCAACAAATCATCATAAGGAAGCCAATGCAAAATAATTAAATCATGCCCCCTCACAAAATGTTGTAAGGATGACAAATACCAAGTTCCCCACCCAAGTAAGCAAACCGAGATGTTTCAAGTGGTTTGGTAAAATATCGGCAAGCTGGTTCTAGGTATCAACATATTGAAGCTCAATATCACCCTTCTCATTGTGATCTCTGAGAAAATGATATCTCACATCAATGTGTTTGATTCTAGAATGCTGAACAGGGTTGTTTGCAATGCAAATAGCGCTAGTGTTATCACAAAACAGTGGAAGACCCTTATAATATAACCTGAAATCCCACATAGTGGAAACCATCCACAAATTTTGTGAGCAACAGCTAGCTGCAACAACATATTCGACTTCAGCCGTAGATTGTGCAATGCTAGACTATTTGCGAGAAGACCAGCAAACAAGAGAAGTACACAAAAAATGACAAACTGGAGGTACTCTTCCTATCAATTCTACACCCAACAAAATCCGCATCTGGATAACCACGAAGACACAAAGAGGAAGAAGCAGAATACCAAATGCCAAATTCAAGGGTATGCTTGAGATTGAACAGGGTTTTATCTATAGATCCCATCAAATACCCTCGCTCAAGTAGAAAAGACTTAAGTCTGTCTAACCACGCCTGAGGGGCCTGCTTGAGTCCATAAAGAGCCTTATGAAGTTTAAGGACTTTATGTGGATATTTGGGGTTTTCAAAACTAGGGGGATGTTTTACATAAATGTCTTCGCCTATGAAACCATTAAGAAAAGCACTTTTAACATACATTTGATAAAGTTTAAAACCACAGGATGCCGCAAATGCAAGTATTCTAATGGCCTCAAGGTGAGAAATAGGTGCAAAAGTTTATGTAAAATCAATCCCTTCTAACTGAGAATAACCCTGAGCCACAAGTCTAGCTTTGTTTCTAACTACAAACCCATCCTCCCCTTGTTTGTTTTTGAAAATCCATTTAGTTCCAATAAAATGAACATTAGGTGGAGGATCTACAAGTGACCAGACTTGGTTTCTCTCAAAATTTTCAAGTTCCTCATGCATGGCATTGATCCAACTAGAATCAGAAGTGCATGACTCACATCTAAGGGCTCAAAAGAAGCAACAAAAACAAAATCAATAAAATGAGCATGAGAACGTGTTACCCTTTGATCAAGCTCACCAATAATCTGCTTTGGAGGGTGCATCTTTTGAATGTGATGAGGAGCCTCGTATCGGGATGCAGTCTCCCCCTCAACTTATGCCGATGAATGGTCGAAGATGACCGATGTCGAGGTCATAGCTTCAGGGCCTTTTGCCAAAGTGAATTAAGCGAGGTCGGCTTCAGGGTTCGATGTCGAGAGTAGTAGGGGTTCATCCTCGAAATATTCGGGATCTTCATCTTCGAAGATGTTCTACTACATATCGTGTTCATTGGCCTGTTCAAAAGAATAGCTAACACAGGGGGTTGATTCATCAAAAGTCACTCACATGACTCGATGACAGTGTTAGTTTCCAAATTGAAAACACGATAAGAATGACTGTGAGTAGTATAACCCAAGTAAATCCCATCAGAATAGCGTGACTCAAATTTGTCCAAATTTCCACGTTTTAGGATAAAACATCGACAACCAAATACTCGAAGATGAGTGACTTTGGTCTGTCTCCCAAAACGAAGCTCATAAGAAGTCAAGTTCAAAATTGAGCGCAAGACAATTCGGTTTAAGATGTAGCAAGCAGTGTTCATGGCCTCAGCCCAAAATTTTCTAGGAGTCCTATGTTCATTGAGCATCATCCTAGCCATCTCAACCAAAGTAGGGTTCTTTCTCTCAACAACACCGTCTTGTTGAGGAACCCGTGGAGTAGAGAAATTATGTTCCATGCCATGCTCCATACAAAAGTTAACAAAGAGACTATTCTTGAACTCGGTGCCATTATCACTTCGAATGAATTTTAATGCTCCAAGGAGTTTAGTAAAAAGTCTCAAAGCCAAACTTTGAAACTGTGAAAACACTTAATCCTTGCTAGCTAGAAATAAGACCTAAGAGTAGCGAGAGAAATATTCGACAATTACTAGCACATACCACTTGCCGCCCAATGAACTAAACCGAGAAGGACCTACAGTGTCCATATGGAGAAGTTCCCCGGGTTGTTATGTCATCACCATAGTGACTGGTGAGTGTGAAGCGGCAATCATTTTGCTATGTTGACAAGGAGCGCAAACCAAATTCTTCTCAAATTTGAGCTTGGGCAATCCTCGGATCAGTCCTAGGACACTCAGTCGAACGAGCAACTCAAAGCTCATATGCCCTAGTCTCCTGTTGGCGTAAAAGATTACGCTAACAGGTTTCTGTAGAAGAGAAACTAACAAACGAAGTGTTTGCGAAGAGAACTGTTCTAAGCCTCCGAAAGGATAATAACTTAGAATAGTTCGAATGTGTGCATTGAATAACTTGTATTCGGTCCCTATTACAGGGTGAAATGGGGGGTATTTATAGGCCCAAACATTAAGGAAAAGACCTATTTACCCCTCTATTACAACCGACATAGTGGAAACTATTCGGTTCCCTTAATAGGGCTAAAATGGTAAAATACTAATCTAATGAGAAAGAAGATAAGTCTTCCATCTTAGCTGGGAGAAAAGATCTTGGAGGGCCTTAGTTCGAAGATGTACTCCGAACCAATGCCTATCTTCGTACTTCGAACTTGGTTCTGGGTATCTTCGAAGATGATCGTCTGGGAACCTTCGAATCCGCTGTCTGCCTTTATGTTGCTTCGGCAATAACCCCGAAGATGAGATATTTTCCCCCAACAGTAGCCCCTCGAATACGCTTCTCCGTTTGACCTGTAACGTTAGGAGAGCAGTGATGGGGGATTGGTCCCGATCTTCCCCGATCTTCCGCTAGGTAAGGGATAAACTTGGGTTGGTGGAGAATCTCGACGTTGGCGATCCAAGGCTCCGGTCCGGCGGATCAAAACCTTGCAATCGTTACACCACTGTCTCCGTTGGTTATCAACCACGCAGAACGCGATTGACCTCGCCACGAAGGCTAATTCCTGCAAGCGAACCCAAGAACACAAGCAAGAACAGGAAGGATACAAATCGAATGCCAAATCACAGACAAACGAAGATAAGGTGAGGTTTCACAAACGCCAATGCAGCAGCCAATAGGTCCGGTGCAAGAGGCGGGATCTAAACACAACAGTGTAGATGCAACAAAGCAAAACCTAACCCTAGAGTTGGCTGGCGTGAGAATATATAGGGCGGTGGCCTGTGGAAGGGGAACAAACTTGGGCTGTGGGCTAGAAGACGTACAGACTCAGATTATGGCCAACACGGCCCAGTTCTGTCATGCAGTACTGTTTTAAATACACAGGTCGACTCGAGACCCCAAATGATGTGAAACCAACGGCAAAAGATCCGTCTTCTCCTCAGCTTTCCAAAAAGTCCAAGAACTCGCCAATCGGACTTCGTATGAGGAAGTTATGCCCATTTTGGTGAATGGTGGTCGATGTAGTCCGAACCAGCGAATTCTTGACTTCAAATCATCCGTGCGGCTCCGTCTTCAACTCCAACTCTCCTATTCCATCTCCCATGTTCCTAAGCAACAAAATATCACTAGTATTCAGTAGCATCCCATCCAAACAAATATAATCAAAGTTGCTAAGGAACGAATTAACCTCATGGTTCAAGCGACGGGCACGGGCGCGTGTGATTGGTCCTTGTAGTTGAATTGTAGGTGGAGGCTCCATGTGTGTATCATGTGAAGTGATGTCCTCATCAAGCAGTATACGGAAGGAAAAGATAACCAAACATAGGGGTTATTGGTTTTTATTTTATCTCCGAAATGCACGAAGATATGAACTTCGAATCAGTCTTAAGGTAATTGCTTTCCTAACTATCTTAGAACCGACTCAAGAAGTTTGAAAGTCTTTTAGACTTAGAGAAAATAGCCGTTAAGTTTCTGTTTCCAACGGAAACTGTAGCAGGCGCTAATTTCGTAAGAGGAGTAACGGCAGGAATGCGAAACGACATGGATTAACGGTAAGAAAGTGAAGTCTAGGCTATAAATAGAAGGCCTAGAAGTTACCCGATTACCTTTTCACCGCATTCTCGCAATCAAAAACTTTTCAGCCCTTTGAGTTCTTGAGCCCTAGCCTCCATTTCTTCAAAGCAATCCGGCGACCGCAATGGCAAAGACTAAGGGATCAGCACCTCCGTCGGTCTTGGCTCGGCAGCAGGCGGCTGCAGCAGCAGCGGCGGCAACGTCGGCGGCGGCGACATCGGCGGCGGCAGCGTCGACGGCGGCATCCATGGCGGCAGGAGGGAGAAATCCCCAAATCGCCGATGACCAAGGTCTGTGCCCGCCATCGACAAAGTATTTGGATCAATCTTTTGAGTTGGGGCCTTCTACCTGCAAGAGGGAGTCTTTGGCAATCACAGCAGGGGGAAAAATTAGTAATGGAGTTATGATCCGGAAGCCGGGCAAAGAATCGATTCCATCGCCAAGACCCGGAGAAGTAGTGGTATTCGAAGCCTTCTTCGAAGCTGGCTTGGGCCTCCCTGCAGTGGATTTCCTGGCGGAGGTACTTGATTTGTTCCATGTAACCCTCCCCCAATTATCTCTGAATGCAGTAGCTAGATTAGCTATCTTCGAATGGGCGCTGAGAGCCGAAGGTTGTGAGGGGAGGGCAGAAATCTTCGCTGCACTACACAGAGCAACTTGCCAACCGAAGACCTTCGTAGGCTCCGGAGGTGAAAAAGTGGTGATATCCTTCGGCTCTATCAAATTTAGACTTCGAGATGAGTATGCCCTTCAGTTTCCTGCCAAGGCCATCAATGCCAGATGGTATACTGATTGGGTTCTAAGATGGTTTTATGCCAAAGTTGGAGCAAGCAGTCCTCTGGCCGGGCCCCTTAAAGAAATTCAATTCCGAAAAGAAGCCTTAGTGCAGCCCAACGAAGGCCATCTCGAAGCTCGTCTTAACTTGCTTCAGAAGATTAGCCAAAGGTTAAGCATGCGGGACTTAGCCGAAGAATTCCTCGCCTTGCAAATTTCTCCGCTGATGGCCAACTGGCCTATCGTCTTCGAGGATGATTCGGAAGGCGGTCTCCGCAAGATTAACTTGACTTCGAGCCCTGCAGGTAACTTCGAAACCAACATGCATTGTACATATTTACTTCGAAGAAAGACTAACTTTAATTATTTATTTTTAGCTTCTTCAGCCCCTATTACTTCAGAGCAAATTGTAAGGGCTTCGGAGAAGATTTTGGGTGCCCCAACTCCGACTGAAAAAGAATGGCGAGTTAAATTGGTCGGGAGTTGGGAAAGGTTTAACAGAGTATGGGGAATATTGGAGTTGACTCCGCCCCCTGTGATGGACTGGGTGCCTTTGGAGAAAGGACCCAAGAAAAGGATGGCTGAAGCCGGAGCTTCGAGCTCCGCAAAGACTCCGATGAAGAAGGTGGCTCGGAAGCCAAAAAATCTCGCACCTTCGAATCCTGCGCCTTCGAGCTCAAGAACCTCAATCTCCGGTTCTAAAGAAGATGAAGGTATATTATTAGTGAGATTGATTGATGAAGATGCAGCTCAACAAAATATTCATATTGAAGATACTGTAGGTATGCCGGAGCCTCAAGCTAACATTGAAGAAGTGAGAGCTCCGGATACTCAAGAGGAGCAAATCGAAGCCCCTATGGGCGAAGATGAAGTTGAAGTTCCTACAACTTCAGTTGTGGATGAGGGGAGGACTGCTCACGGAGATACTCCGGCAGCTGAAGTTTTAACTGTGGATTCAGATGATGACTTCACCTTTGATCCTCCGAGCAGTCCAGTGCTCGACCTCCCCCAGAATGTCGAAGGTAAACTTCGCATAATTCTTTTATTATTTTCTGCAAAATTATACAATGTATAATACCTTTGTTTTTGCAGAGCCTCCTTCGGAAGAAGTACATCATGAAGACACAACTCAAAGGCCTTCGACAACTTCAAAGCCGCACCCGGAGGTCACTCAACAGGGGCCTGGACGAGGAAAAAGACACATAGAGCCTCTCCCTACTCAAGGATCAACTTCGTCTGAGTCAACAGATGAAAGTGAATCAACTGAGGGGGGGCCATCTTCCGAAGTTCCAAGAACCTCAGGAGAACGCTCCGGACCTTCGTCAAGCAGGGATGACCAAAAGGCTTCGGCAATGCTCCCTCTCTTAACTCCTTTCTTGGAGCAAACTGGGCTTCGGACTCTGCTCAAACCTTTAGGTCGAGTGAGTCGCAAAGTCGGGGAGACAGAGCTGGTAGCAAAATTAAGCAGGGCGAAGAGTTCGGAGCTTAACGTTGCCCTGGAACGAGCGGCCTACCAGGTACGGAGCACCTTCGAGCCAATATCTTTAGCGAATTATATTGGGTTCGGAGTACATCTTCGAACCAGCAGCAAATTATACATGAATAATTTCTTACTTTAGTTTTTTCTTTTCTCAGCAAGCAGTCTTGGCCCGCGCTGCAACTTTATCAAGCGAGAATGAAATTGCTCAGCTTCGGGAAGAAAATGAAGCTCTTAAACGCAACTTGTCTTTCTCCGAAGCTAGATTACTTCAAATGGATAATGTGATTTCAACGGAGCGTAGGGCCAGACAGGGCTTGGAGGCTGCTAATAAGGAGCTCGAAGCAGAAAGAATCGTGCTTCGGGCTGAAATTGAAAAGGTGCGGTTGGAGCATGCTAGTGCTGGGTCTGAACTTGTAAGGCTCCAAGAGGAAGCTAGCCAACTCCTAAACCAGAAGAATATTTTAACTACGGAGAATGCTAGGATTTCCGGAGTTTTAGCAGAAACGACTTCGAGCAAGGATGCACTGATTGAAGAAAAGCTTAAGTCGAAGAAGGTAGCTACGGAGGTCATCGAACAGATGCTAGGTGTTCTAGAGTACTTCGGTACTACTGGATCACTTCCTTCGGATGATAACGTGACTCTGCTGCGCCGGTTAAAAAGGATCCAAGGAGCGGCGAAGCAAATGAAGACGGCAGGTATTCGTTATGGAGAACTCTCCGGACAAGTGTCTGCCCTCGGACTACTTCGTTACTACGAGGATTTGGGCCGAACAATCACTCCGAGCACAGAGGGCTCCATTACCTTCGACGACGAGCGGCTTTTGAATCCTTCCGAAGGCGTGACTGCCGCCTGGCGAGCCTTTCAAACCTCATGGAGAGCCGAAGGTCGCTCCGCGATCAAGGCTTGGATCGATGAAGGCCAATGCCAGAAGCAAGTTCGGAGCCAAGCTTCAAGCAGTCAGCCTCCTCCGAACCCGCAGGTTTAGGAATTATTTAGGATTTTTTGACTATGTAAAGCTCATGCTTGTAAACATTTATCAATGAAAATCTTGTTTGTTATATTTTTAGGCTTTGCCTCTTATGGAAGACATCGAAGTGTTAGAGCTTAACAACGAACTTCGCTCATTATGGAACACCTTCGAACTTCTAAAGAGTTATAAGCGTCCTCGATTTCTTATTCCTCGAGATGACTCCGGCGTAATTGCGCCCGCAGTAATCAAAGACGTATTGTCTTATATTAAAGAGGAAGAAAAAGAGGTTAACGCAAACACCTCGTCTTCTGAAGACACTATTTGGTCTGAAGACGAAGGTGAAGCTCGAAATAAAAGATCTGAAGATCTTAGAAGCTGGGAAAGAAGCCCCGAACGGCTTCGAACTTAGGCTGAGCTTCAACAAGAGCAGAAGGATTTTAGAGCTTCGAAGGGGAGGAAGAGAGTTAAACGTAAAGTTCTTAGAACTTCCGATGTTGGAACTAGTCGTTCCACCCCTAGCTCTCGGGACCGAAGAGGTCTCCGATTCCTTCTTGGTATAGATACCAATTTTTCATAGTGTAATCTGTAAACACATTTATTTCAATAATGAATGCCGATTTAAAATTGTCTCCATATTTACTAGCCCCTCTTTGGGTATAAGCAACTTCGAAATGTATTCAAAGATGGTTATGCACAAAGAAAAAACTTCGGAGTACAATTTTTTGGGGGTTCGGAGCCCCTCTGTCATTTAAAGATCTTTTAAAATCTTATGAAATGTCTTTGACTATTTGTAGTCAGAAGAATGGTAATTTAGTACCTTTGTTTTCTGAAAGAAATCAGTTGAGATAACTTTCAGGACACTTTAGTGTCTTAAAAAATTTGTCACTTTGGACTATGATAACAGACATTCGAAGCTCATGGTTCAAATGCTGTTTTGCTTTAGCCACCTTCGGCTTATTTTTGCGATCTCTGACGAACCAATGGTTCGGAGTTTGCAATGGTCTCTTTGGACTGTTTTTACGGATGTCTACCAGCCAATGGCTTGGACTCCGTATAATTTGGCCACCTTCGGCTCTTTTTGCAGAAGTCTACCAGCCAATGGCTTGGACTTCGCAGATTTTGGCCACCTTCGGCTCTTTTTGCAGAAGTCTACCAGCCAATGGCTTGGACTTCGCAGATTTTGGCCACCTTCGGCTCTTTTTACGGAAGTCTACCAGCTGCAGCCTAGACTCCGTAGGGTTTTGGCCACCTTCGGCTCTTTTTATGGAAGTCTACCAGCCAATGGCTTGGACTCCGTAGGGTGTGGTTTTGGGCTCTTTTACGGATGCCTACAAGCCGGTGGCCTGGGCTCCAGATTATGTCAGCCCCCACGTCGGAAGCTTCGAACTTTATGGGTTCGAAGTCCGAAAATACAACCCAGCTTAATGACACTTCCCTCTCGGTCGACCCCGCGGTTCCAGTGCGTCCACTCGGAAGCTGGAAGTCTATGAGGGGAAGGCAACTATCAGGGTCATATGCTTTATTAATTTAGGAGATGATTACAAGCGAATTACAAGGAGCCCTTATGCGAAGTAGTCTGAACGGAGTAAAACCTGTGGACCTTGTTTGCGTAGTCCGAATGGACCACAGAATCTTCGGAAGCTCTTCGGTCCATAGTCCCTTTGCTAATCCTACTATTCTTCGATTTAGCCCTGATAAAATATTTCCATTGGCTCGTTCTACGGCTCCATTCGACTGAGGATGCCTCACTGCAGCAAAACATAGCTGAATGCCTAGGTCTTCGCAAAACTTCCTGAAAGGTTCTGCGTTGAACTGTGTTCCATTATCAACTGTGAGGTATCTAGGCACTCCGAACCGACAAATAATGTTCTTCCAGAAGAATTTCTGCACATTGTTCGAAGTGATAGCTGTTAAGGGTTCTGCTTCCACCCACTTAGAAAAATATTCAATAGCTACCACTGCGAACTTCAGATTTCCCTTTGCTAACGGAAAGGGACCAATTAGATCCATACCCCATCTGGCCATAGGCCATACCGGAGCAATGACTTGAAGAGCTGTTGGTGGGCGATGACTCCGTCGACCCATCCACTGGCATCCTTGACAAGTGCGGACCAAGCTCTCCGCATCAGCTGTTATTGTGGGCCAATAAAGCCCCTGGCGAAGTGTTTTTCCTGCCAGAGCTCTAGGGGCTAAATGGCTTCCACAAAGGCCTTCGTGAATTTCTCGAAGAATTTCTTGGCCTTCGGCTTGAGATATACATCGGAGTAGAGGGGAACATACTCCGGCCTTGTATAATATACCGTTGATTAACTGATAGTTTCTGGCTCTGAGCTTTAATCTTGAAAACTGGGGCTCTTCGGGCAAATTTGTTCCTCCTTGCAAGAGTTCTATAATCGAATCTTTCCAATCTGTACTAGGAATGCAAAGAATCTCCGCAGAGGCAATTTGTGGCACTGAAGGTATATTGAGCTCCTCATAGAAAGCTTCTTCAGGCACATCCACAGCTCCGGCTGCAGCCTTCGCTAAAATGTCCGCTTGCACGTTTTCCGTTCTTGGTATACTCCGAATGGAAATACCCTTGAAGTGTGCTTCGATTTTGCGGATTTCTTCTAAGTACTTTGCAAGCTGTGGATGCCGAACTTGAAAACTTTTGTCAACGTGCCCTGCTACTATCTGAGAATTTGTCATTATAATTATTCTTGTAGCCCCTAGAGCACGTGCTTTCCGGAGTCCCAATAAAATTCCTTCGTACTCCGCTATATTATTGGTAGACTTAAAGTTGAGTCTTGCGAAGTGCATTGCTCTTTGCCCTGACGGTGAAATCAACACTGCCCCAATGCCTGCTCCGGATGCTTGGAAAGCCCCATCGGAGTAAACAGTCCAAACTCCGTCACTTGATTTCTCCGGAGTCAAATTCGCAGGTGGAGTCCACTCTGCTACGAAGTCTGCTAGGACTTGGGATTTGATAGCTGTCCTTGCCAAGAAAGATATGCCGAAGGGTGCTAGCTCGACTGCCCACTTTCCAATCCTTCCAGTGGAATCTTTGCTTCGGAGCATATCTCCTAAGGGATACGAAGTTGGTACACTTACATTGTGAGCCAAAAAATAATGTCTTAGCTTCCTCGAAGCCATTATCAGAGCATAAACGAACTTCTCAAGTTCGGAGTATCTTGTCTTCGCTCCTGATAATGCTTCAGATACAAAATAAACAGGATTTTGGACCAACTTCCCATTGAAATCCACTTCTCTGACAAGGACTGCGCTGACAGCTGAACCTGTAGCTGCAAGGTACAGAAGTAGGGTTTCGTCCGCAGTAGGCACCGTGAGTGTAGCAAGATTACTGAGATAATCTTTAATATCTTCGAAGCTTCTCTGACACTCCGGTGTCCATGCAAAATCTTCGGACCCTTTCAAAGCTTTGAATATTGGCAAGCTCCTCTCCGCAGACCTTGATAAAAACCTGCTAAGTGCGGCCAGACGCCCAGTCAGCTTTTGCACTTGCTTTAAATTCTCCGGAGGAGCCATCTTCTGCAGCGCAGTTATTTGAGTAGGGCTAGCTTCAATTCCCCTGCTTGAAACTAAATACCCTAACAATTTTCCAGCCTTAGCTCCGAATATATATTTTTCGGGGTTAAGACGGATCCCACATGCCCGAAGGCTATTGAATGTTTCTGCTAAGTCTAGGCTATGTTGGTGCTTTAAAGCACTCTTTATTACAATATCATCCATATAGGCCTCCACATTGCGACCTAGTTGATGACCTAGAGCCTTAGCAACTAATCTTGAAAAAGTAGCCCCGGCATTTCTTAGGCCAAAGGGCATTCTTACATAGCAGAAGACTCCCGAAGGAGTTACGAAGCTTGTCTTGATTTCATCTTCGCGCTTCAACCATATTTGATGATAACCAGAATACGCGTCGAGGAAGCTTAGTAACTCCGAACCTGCGGTGGAGTCAACCAGTTGATCAATTCGGGGCATGGGGTAGGGGTCACGTGGGCATGCTTTATTCAAAGATGTGAAATCAATGCACATGCGCCACTTCCCAGAAGACTTTTTCCTGACGAAGACTGGGTTGGCTAACCATTCTGTGTGAGCCACTTCTCTGATAATCCCATCCTTCAATAATTTTTCAACTTCGTCCTTAGCTAGAGCAGCTCTCTCTGCGGACATCTTCCGGAGTCCTTGTCGAACAGGCCGGGCCTTCGGGTTTACAAGTAAACTGTGCTCAATGATATCCCAATCGACTCCGGTGATATCTTCGTCAGACCAAGCGAAGACATCCAAATTTTCTTCCACCACCTTTTCCAAGGAGGTTGCAACTTCAGGAGGTAAATCTTTACCAAATTGAAAAGTGTACTTTTTACCATCTTTAACAATGACCTTCATTGCAATCTCTCCTTCGGGACTTGGTCTCGGAAAAGACTTCTTCGAAGCTTCGGAGGAGGCTGAAAAAATTTCTTCATTATTTTGCACACTGTTTACTTGCCTCGGATCAAGAGGGGGACCATGACCATATTCCGCCCTCTGAGCAATGGCTTGATCTTCGAAGATCGTAAGGACTCCTGCTTGTGTGGGCATCTTCATGCACAAGTAATTGTGATGCGCCACAGCTCCGAACTGGTTCAGCATGCCCCTTCCGAAGATGACGTTATAAGCATACGGGGCATCTATCACATCGAAAATTACTTCTTCAGTCCGGGCTAATAAACCTTCTCCAAAGGTGACTTCGAGGCCTATCTGACCAAGTGCATCAAGCGGGGGTCCTGCGAAGCCTTGCAGAGGACGAGCCGCTGGAAGGAGATGCTTCCTGGAAATGCATAACTGATCGAAGGCTTGAACAAAAATGATATCTGCCGAGCTACCACCGTCAATTAACACCCTTCGGACTTCAGTGCCCGCAATATCAGCAGTGATAACCAATGGATCTGCGTGCGGGAACTTAATACCAGCTGCATCCTCCGCAGAGAAAGATATCAGAACGTGAGACCACTCCGGCATTGCAGCTGCAAATGACGAAGTCCCAATATGACCTACTTCCCGAACGTACTCTCTTCGCTGTCTCTTGGACATGCTTCCGAGGGTACCTCCTCCGGAGATAGGGAGAACTGCTCTTTTTCCTCTATCTTGCCCTTCTTCTTGCTTCGGAGGTGGCATAACATTGGCCACCGGAGGGTGCCTTGCAGCATCAAAATTTTCTATTCGCGCCACAGCCTGGACCGGCTCTGGGCGCGTTGTAGCTGGAACTCGGTCGGTACTGCCTCGACCCGAAATTTTCTCTAAGTACTCTCCCCTTAGAGTAAGTATAGCCTTGCAAGTGTCAGTTGCATGGCTTCGATTTTCTCCGTGAATGCAGCAGAAAAGGGTCTGGCCCTTGCCAGCCGTTTTCCCTGGCGGCCTCCAGCCGCTGGCCTTGTTCCCCGTAGACTGTGGAGCTCTTGGTGTAAACTTCTGTGGGGGTGCAATTTTCATGACTTCAGAACGAGGGTGCTTTTGCCCTCTTCTCCGATCATGTTGCACTTCGAAGACTGGTTCCTGCGGCTGCGCCGAAGTCTTCACTTCTACTTTGACTTCTTGCAATATAGACGAAGTAGCAGCAGTCCTCCGAAGCCAACCCTCTTCTGACCTCGCATACTTCTCGAAGTATGACATTAACTGAGAGACTGAGGAGATGCTCTTCCGATGCAGTTTATCCAGAAGGCCTTGATGACTGACGCCTTCCCGAGCTGCATCAACCACTGAAGATGTGGACAGCCCCCGAATTTGCGACTTCGTATGAGCGAAGCGCTTAAAGTACTGCCTCAATGTTTCTCCGGGGATCTGTTTCACCTGGAAAAGGCTTCCTGTTGACATAGGAGGCACGAAGGTGCCCTGAAAGTTGCTTATAAACTTCCTCTTCAACTGCGACCATGAATTGATTGATCCTGGCTTCAAAGACCAGAACCATCTCAATGCCACTCCTTGAAGAGCTAAAGGGAAGCACTTCGCCATAGTGTCTCTAACTCCGCCGCTAGCCTCAATTGCTAGGGCATAAGACCGAACGAACTCTGCGGGATCTTCATCTCCGGCATACTTATAGAGCTTCGAAGTTTTAAACTTTGGATCAAAGCGAACCTTCTGCAGCTCAGGATGCAGCGGAGACTCATTGTCGAAGGAGGCGTTCTCCGGGGCTTCGGGATAATCAAGATCATCGTCTTCGGGCACTTCTGGGATGGTTGGGGTGGCTTGAGAGCGAAGCCTGCTCGCAGCTTCCTGTCGCCACCTTGTCACTTCATCTTGAAGGTTGGCCATTTGAGTGGCCATATCTCCAAGATTATTTTCATCTCTTCCGGAAGGATTTTCCGGGTCTTGAGAACTGTTCGGATCAGTTCGAATCAGGATGGAGGGTGGAGAAGGGACTCCGGGCGGTCGGAGTATAGAAGGGGTTGGCGGAGAAGCTTCATATGTTCGAGGGATAGAAGCCCCTTCCGGAGTTTGTGGAGGGAATGTCGAAGGACCTCCGACTTCAACTGTGTCGAAGGGTATTTCTCCGGAGATCCGAGAGGACCTCCGAGTGGGATTGCGGGGTGCGCTCCTCTTAGGAGGCATGATGTAAGAAGTTGGTAGAGAACGAAGTTTTTCGGACTAGGTTCCCCACGGACGGCGCCAACTGTTGGCGTAAAAGATTACGCTAACAGGTTTCTGTAGAAGAGAAACTAACAAACGAAGTGTTTGCGAAGAGAACTGTTCTAAGCCTCCGAAAGGATAATAACTTAGAATAGTTCGAATGTGTGCATTGAATAACTTGTATTCGGTCCCTATTACAGGGTGAAATGGGGGGTATTTATAGGCCCAAACATTAAGGAAAAGACCTATTTACCCCTCTATTACAACCGACATAGTGGAAACTATTCGGTTCCCTTAATAGGGCTAAAATGGTAAAAGACTAATCTAATGAGAAAGAAGATAAGTCTTCCATTTTAGCTGGCAGAAAAGATCTTGGAGGGCCTTAGTTCGAAGATGTACTCCGAACCAATGCCTATCTTCGTACTTCGAACTTGGTTCCGGGTATCTTCGAAGATGATCGTCTGGGAACCTTCGAATCCGCTGTCTGCCTTTATGTTGCTTCGGCAATAACCCCGAAGATGAGATATTTTTCCCCAACATCTCCTATGCCACTTCCAAAGCTCAGAAAATGAATGTGCAACAAGGCAATGAGAAGAACCGGGTGACATAGAAAAATCAGCTCCAGAAACTCTCCCAACTATAAAGATCTTACAGACCACAGCGCCATCAGAATTGAGTACTTGCGAAGTATCGCGATGAAATCGCACTTCGAAGCACTCATCAAGCAATTGGGATACAGACAGCAAATTGTATCCCAAATTTTCAACCAAAGCAACATCTATGAGCGTGAAGTTTGAGTTGATTCTTATCACACCTTTACCTCTCACTCTACTTCTTCAGTTATTGCCGAAGGTGATTTGCTCCTTTTGCTTGGTTGTGGTGAGACTAGAGAACCATGCTGCATTTCTGGTCATATGGTGCGAACAACCGGAATCCATTATCCACGTGCCCTCCAAGCCTCGATCTGATGCCTACACAAAATGGGAAAACCTCGATCACTCAGTGCTGGCGTGAGGGAAAACATAACGAGGCATCCAGCACTGAGTGATATGAGCAGTAGGCACAATAAAAGTAGACTGTCCACGCACAGGAAAACTAGAGTGAAGCAAAGTGCGAGGTCTACCTACATGATGTGATCTAGATGCATGATGAGGTCTCACAATCTGTCGAGGCACAAAGCCACTAACACGAGGTCTAGCACCATATGTAACATGGTGAACACCACAAGGGGCAAAATCTCTCCGAGAAGATCGTGGAGTCTCTTAAACAGGACATGAGTAAAACTCAGACTTATGCATACATAGATGTGGGTAGTGCATGACCTGGAACCTCAACATCTGAGAACGTCGCTCATCCTTAATGCGACGATAGCAAAACCCAACCAAATGACTCACCCGTTGACAGTAAGAACAATGAAACACTCACCTAGGGGCACTCTCGTGGGTCATAGGAGCAATCCTCACTGGCTCCTTGGGTTTTTGCTGAAGGTTTTTCTTAGGTGGAGGTGGTAGATTTTTCTTGTGAGGCTGGGTAGGTTTTTTGACTTTCTGTGGAGTGTCTAACTGGGCTCTTTCTTTCTGTAAGGTAGTGGGTGAGGTTAAAACAATTTTGTTCTCACAATCTGATGGAGTTCTCTCAAAACCCAACCCTAGAGCCAACCTTGCCCTATCAGCACACATCTTGGTCTTGGCCAAGAGAAAATCCATCGTACCCTTTCCCTCAGTGCATTTGTTAACCACAGAAAGAAGGTATTTATTTTCTATCATAAGGTTTTTAGCTTGCCCTCTAGCAAAACTGAGTTGGTCCTTAAGGATAATGCAGGTGGGACAAACAGGCTGCACATCCTTAGAACACTCAGCACTCTCCAATCTAGCCTCTAATTCCTTAACATGCTTCTCTCTCAAATTAATGCTATAAATTAATAACGAACAGTTTGAACAAGCATCAGAAGAAATAGGTCTAGACTCCACCACCAAAATCTACTTATGTGCAGTCTCAAGCTAATCAACAGTTTGAGCATGCACAAAACACAATTGAGCAAGCTCACCCATGACAACAGTGCAAGATTCATATTTAGCATCATCAATCTTAGACTTAAGCATGACATAATCAGCAGAAACAGATTGTAGCCTAAGTCTAAGGTCTTTTCTATCTCTAGAAGCTTGCACAAGCAATCTATCCTGCACAAGCATTCTCTAGAAACAGATTGCTAAAGCTAGCCTTCTGTTTTAATTTAGTCTCCTATGAAACAAGCTTTGAACACACCGTTCGGAGGTTTGATTTGGAGGTATTTTATAGCTATGAACTCAAGCTTCGCAAAGAACAAAAGTTTGAAGTCAAGAAGACTTCGCTCACATCTACTAACCACAAAAACACAACTCTGCTAGTTTCGTGCAGGGTCCGCACACAAGGAGCCTTCAGTAGGCTTCGCACTTCACACTTCACAGGAGTGAGTTATCCTCTAAACACTTCGAACAGATACTCTACACTAGCAACCAGTACTAGGCTTTGTATTTCGAAGGCCTAAAATAGACAGAACTGACTTCGCTCAGGAAAGGAAACAGGCCTCGATCACAACTCTACTCAGTGCTTTGCTAGTAAACAGAGGGGCTGCCTCAGTTTACACAGAGCGAACATACACTGAAAGGCACAAACTTTGCACACACAGAACACTAAAAACCCTTCTCTAGAAAAGAAATAGAGCACAAACTCATGCGAGAACAGAACAAAGTTTAACTCAAAGAAATCAATACATGTTGTGCAAAATAGAGATACAAGTTCAAGTAACAGACGAAGAACAGAATGTAACTTTCATTACATGAACAGGGAACACAAAATACTCACAGGACCGAGTACATGAAAATGATGGCTAACTCTGGAGTTCTAAAAATGGTAGCTCAAAGTGTTGCCTAGACATAGCTAGCTTTCTCTATTTATAGGCACTATTCAGCCTTGTGAATAGACTACTCTACCCCTAGGGTTTACACTATTTTTGTCTCAGCAAGACAAGGGGGTACAGATGGTAGTCTACTTTTCTGGAGGCTTCTTTTGTCATCTTCGCAGAGGAGACAACATCAGCTTTTGCAGAGCAGACATGATCAACCTTTGCACACATTTGGATTCTTCGGAAGCCCCCTTCGCACACGTGGTGTGTAGTAGCTTCAGTGACACGCTTGAACCCGTAGGCCTTCGTTTCACCAAAGTCAGCCTTTGATACAGTGACGGTTTTGAGCCGAAGCCGTCAAAGCTCTTGAGCTTTCGCACTATCACCTCTAGAGTGTACTACCACGGCTTCGCAGCTACTCCCAGCTCAAACTCCGCCAGTCTGTGTACTGAAGCCATGCATGGCCGAAGTACCTCAAGTCAGCCATACTTCGAAGCCCCACCTTCGAAGTACCTTCGCCACCTTCAGAAGTCCCTCTGTTCAAGGCCTCCACATGAAGTATATCCATAAGCACCCCTTCACAGTGTCTCAGCCCTGAGCACACTCTACGAAGAACCTTATCCGGACCATGCCTTCGTTGCACCTTGACTTCCGAGACCTACGTCAGGTGTCTCTTCGAGTGCCTCCATCCGGAGCACACTTCGAACGCCTTGCCTCAATGCTGAGAACTTCATCACGGGGTACCTTCTACCGGAGCCACCCTCCTCACTTTCTGCCTCCGCTTGGCGCACCTTGACCCGAGGACCGACCTCGACCCCTCGCAGCCTTTGTGACTAAGCTCCCCGCTCGCCTGGCACCAAGCCTCCCACTTGACATAGGTTCACTCGCTGCGAGCCGTCAGTCGCCTCCGAAGTCAATTACGCACCACCAATGATGAGGACATCACTTCACATGATACACACATGGAGCCTCCACCTACAATTCAATTATAAGGACCAACCACACGCGCCCGTGCCCATCGCTTGAACCATGAGGTTAATTCTTTCCTTAGCAACTATGTTAATATTTGTTTGGACGGGATGCTACTGAATACTAGTGATATTTTGTTGCTTAGGAACATGGGAGATGGAATAGAAGAGTTGGAGTTGAAGACGGAGTCGCACGGATGATTTGAAGTCAAGAATTCGCTGGTTCGGACTACATCGACCACCATGCACCAAAATGGGCATAACTTCCTCATACGAAGTCCGATTGGCGCGTTCTTGGACTTTTTGGAAAGCTGAGGAGAAGACGGATCGTTTGCCGTTGGTTTCGTCTCATTTGGAGTCTCGAGTCGACCTGTGTGTTTAAAACAGTCCTGCGTGACAGAACTGGGCCGTGTTGGCCCATAGTCCAAGTCTGTTCGCCTTCTAGCCATTAGTCCGAGTCTGTTCACCTTCCACTGGCTGCCCACGCCCTATATATTCTTGCCAGCCGCCTTTAGGGTTAGGTTTTGCTTTGTTTGCATCTACACTTGTGTGTTTAGATCCCGCCTCTTGCACCGGACCGATTGGCTGCTGCATTGGCGTTTGTGAAACCTCACCTTATCATTGTTTGTCTGTAATTTGGCATTCGACTTGTATCCTTCCTGTTCTTGCTTGTGTTCTTGGGTTAGCTTGCAAGAATTAGCCTTCGTGGCGAGGTCAATCGCGTCCTGCGTGGTTGATAACCAACGGAGACTGTGGTGTAACGATTGCAAGGTTTGGATCCACCGGACCGGAGCCTTGGATCGCCAACGTCGAGATTCTCCACCAACCAAAGTTATCCTTTACCTAACGGAAGATCAGGACCAATCCCCCATCAGTTGGTATTAGAGCACAGATTTCCCGTTAGGTAATCTCGATCTGCTTTTATTTTTACCTAGAGTCCAGAAAACCCTCACAAAAAAATCCCCACCGAGAACCCCTTTGTGCCTTGCGATTTTAATTTCAGTTTTTAACCTTGTTGAGTTTGTGTTCTTGGTCGAGTCTTGTTGCTGGTTTAGTAATCCTTTTGTGTCGTTTGAGTAGTAGTTGTTCTTGTGTCTCAAAAAAATTCCCCACCCGAAAACCCCCCTCCACAGCCCTACTCGTTTTCCACATCAACTCTTTGTGACCCCCCTTCAGTAAAACAGGCATAACTTTTCGCTCGTTTGGCAGAAAAATCTGAAATTTTTTGAGCGTGTTCCTGACCCAATTTGGGTGGGTACCCTAACACGGTTCCCCTGTTAGCCCTCACCAAAATTGCCAAAAAAAGCAGAAGATAAAGAAAAAAATTGGTCAAAGTTTTTGCTCGCCGGTCAGCGAACTTGTGGAATTTTTGTGAGCCACATCCCACCTCAGTTGTAGGTGCCAATTTTTTGTGGTTGCATCTCTGGTCATCCTTGTTCAAAAAAAATAGAGTGAAAAAAAGGAGAAAAAAATATAAAAAAAGAGAAGTGGTCCTGTTAGTTGCTTGTCCGATCCCTTGTCCGAACTCTTGTCCGATCTCTTGTCCGATATCTTGTCTGATCAGTGGTAGGCAGTGGCAGTTTCTGCTTGTCCGATCCCTTGTCCAAACTCTTGTCCGATCTCTTGTCCGATCAGTGGCAGTCAGTGGAAGTTTCTGCTTGTCTGATCCCTTGTCCGATCTCTTGTCCGATCTGCAGAGAGCTGATTTTGGCCTGTTATTACTTCCATTTGATTTTTGGGCACATAGTTTCCCTCTATTGCTTGAATTTTCACATTGGGAGCACTAAGGCCAGCAACTTTGACGAGTACTAGGGAATACTTATTGAACTTGGTTTAACTGTTATTATTATCGCTAATCCTTGCTACTCACTTTGCCTTCCAAGCTACACCTTTCTCTTGGTCAGGACAGGTTCATTTCTTGCAATTACACACCACCCTCCACTTGGTTCATCACCTGTAGGCCGGTGACCTCACAGCGGCGTGGTAAGAACACTTGCAAGCGCGGGTAAGGCGCTTGATGGATTGCTTCCACCACACACCCACCTAGCTGTTTTCCATAAGGATTATTCTTTGTTGTTTTGTCTTTTACTAACATGGCAGCACTTATTGTACAACGTGTTTTGAGCACTCACATGGAGCAGGACGACCAGGCACAACCGAATAATCTGTTTCAGACCTTCTTCCTCGTCAAAGACCGTCGTGTACGTGTCATCATCGACAGCGGTAGTTGCAACAATTTGGTGAGCCAGGACATGGTAACGAAGCTTCAACATCCCACACGTGCACATCCACACCCTTACCACGTGCAATGGTTCAACAATAGCGGTAAGGTCATGGTAACACAAATTGCTCACATCGAATTTTCCATTGGTACATACTTCGGAGTTGCTGATTTTGATGTAGTACCAATGCAAGAATGTTCTCTATTACTTGGTAGACCTTGGGTATATGATACTGATGCTACACACCATGGTAGGAGCAATAAGTAGACATTTATGTATAAAGGAAAGAAAGTTACATTGCTTCCTATGACTCCTGCTGAAATTGTGAAATTTGAACAAGAAAAACGTGCTAGGGACGCACAAAAGAGAAAACAACTTTCTGAAAATCAGCAAGTAGCTAAAACGCTTTCGAGGCAACAAAAAGATAAAGTTGTTTCTCCTTCCTCGTCACAAGTTATTAATCTAAAAGGACGTGTCATGCATGCAACTAAAACTAACCTTGCAGTACGTAGTTTTCTTGGTCTTGCAGGTTTCTACCGGCGTTTTGTGAAAGATTTCGGCACCATAGACGGTCCTTTACCTGAGTTGACCAAGAAGGGAGTTACTTTTACTTGTGAGCCAGCACAAGAACAAGCTTTTTCCACACTAAAGGATCGCCTTACACATGCACCTCTACTTCAGCTACCCGACTTTAGTAAGCCTTTTGAGTTAGAATGTGATGCTAGTGATTTTGGAATAGGAGATGTGCTGCTATAAGGAGGTAAACCCGTGACCTATTTTAGTGAGAAATTACATGGTCCACAGTTGAATTATTCTACCTATGATAAGGAATTATATGCCTTAGTGTGTGTGCTTGAAACTTGGCAACATTACCTTTTACCTAAGGAGTTTATTATTCATTCGGATCATGAAGCATTGAAGCATATACGTAGTCAAGCAAATCTGAATAAACGACATGCTAAATGGGTAGAATTTATTGAGACTTTTCCATATATCATTAAGCATAAGAAAGGGAAAGATAATGTGATTGCCGATGCTTTATCTAGACGTTATACATTGCTTTCTCAACTTGATTATAAGATCTTTGGTTTAGAAACATTGAAGGACATGTATGCTACTGATTTGGATTTCAAAGATGCTTTTGCAAATTGTACAAATGATCGTGCTTGGAACAAATATGTGCTGAATAATGGATATCTTTTTCGTGCTAACAAGTTATGCGTGCCGGCTAGCTCTCTTCGCTTGTTGTTATTGCAGGAAGCACACGGTGGTGGTTTGATGGGTCATTTTGGATCAAAGAAAACCGAAGATGTGCTGTCCACACACTTCTATTGGCCTAGGATGAGGCGAGATGTTGAGCGCTATGTGGCACGATGCACTACTTGCAATAAAGCTAAGTCCCGTCTAAACCCATATGGTTTGTATACTCCACTTCCTGTTTCTAGTGCACCTTGGGAAGATATTAGCATGGACTTTATTGTGGGATTTCCTAGGACAAAGAGGGGGAGAGACTCCATATTTGTAAGAGTGGATAGGTTTTCTAAAATGCACACTTTATTCCCTGTCACAAGACCAACGATGCTTCACATATTGCTGATTTATTTTTCAGGGAAATTGTGAGATTGCACGGGATGCCTAGAACCATTGTTTCAGATCGTGATGTGAAGTTTATGAGTTACTTTTGGAAGACAATGTCGGCCAAGCTTGGCACAAAATTGCTATTTTCAACAACTTGTCACCCGCAATCTGATGGTCAAACAGAGGTGGTAAACCGTACACTCTCCATGTTGCTGCGACCAATGATTAAGAGGTGGTAAATCTGAAATTTTTTGAGCGTGTTCTGTTGAGGAACCCTAGAGCAAAGAATTGATGTTCTTGAGATCAGTGCCATTATCACATCGAATGAATTTTAATGCACTAGGGAGTTCAGTAAAAAGTCTCAAAGACAAGCACCGAAAGTGTGAAAACACTTCATCCTTGCTGGCTAAAGAAGACCCAAGAGTAACTAGAGAAGTCATTGACAATAACAAGTACATACCACTTGCCGCCTAAAGAGGTAACCCGAGAAGGACCATCAATGTCCATATGGAGAAGTGCTCTGGGTTGTTCAGTCATCACCATAGTGACTGGTGAGTGTGAAGCGGCAATAATTTTGCCATGTCGACAAGGAGCGCAAACCAAATTCTTCTCAAACTTGAGCTTGGGCAATCCTCGGATCAGTCGTAGGGCACTCAGTCGAGTGAGCAACTCAAAGCTCATATGCCCCAGTCTCCTATGCCACTTCCAAAGCTCAGAAGACGAATGTGAAACAAGGCAGTGACAAGAACCAGATGATTCAGAAAAATCTGCTCCAAAAACTCTCCCTACTCTAAAGATCTTACAAACCAAAACACCATCAGAATTGAGTACTTGCGAAGTATCGCGATGAAATCGCACTTCGAAGCCCTCATCAAGTAACTGAGATACAGAAAGCAAATTGTATCCCAAGTTTTCAACCAAAGCAACATCTTTGAGAGTAAAGTTCGAGTTGATTCTTACCACACCTTTACCTTTCACTCTACTTCTTCAGTTGTTGTCGAAGGTGATTTGTTCCTTTTGCTTGGTTGTGGTGAGGCTGGAGAACCATGCTGCATTCCCAGTCATATGGCGCGAACAACCGGAGTCCATGATCCACGTGCCCTCCAAGCCTCGATCTGCCACCTACACAATGAGAAAACCTCGATCGCTCAGTGCTGGGGTGAGTTAAAATATGACGAGGCATCCAGCACTGAGAGATGCGAGCATCAAGCACAATAAAAATAGTCTGTCTACGCACAGGTAACATGGAGTGATGCAAGGTGCGAGGTCTACCTATATGATGTAACCCAAATGCATGATGAGGTCTCCCAACCTGTCGAGGCGCAAAGCCACTAACACGAGGTCTAGCACCATAAGAAATATGGTGAACACCACGAGGGGCAAAGCCTCTCCGAGAATATCGAGGAGCCTCATAAACAGGACGTAAGTAAAACTCAGACTCATGCATACCTAGAGGTGGGTAATGCATGTCCTGGAATCTCAACGCCTAAGAACGTCACTCATCCTTGATGCGATGATAGAAAAACCCAACCAACTGACCCGCCCGCTGACAGTAAGAAAAATGAAACACTCTCCTAGGGGCACTCTCATGGGTCATAGGAGCAATCCTCACAGGCTCCTTGGGTTTTATCAGAGGGTTCTTCTTGGGAGGAATTTTCTTGGTAGGAGGAGTGGTATTCTTTGGAGTTTGGTTAGGCTTTTTGGCTGATGGAGTGTCTAACTGGGCTCTTTCTTTCTCTAAGGTAGTGGGTTAGGTAAACACAGTTTTTTCTCACTATCTGAAGGAATCCTCTCAAAACCCAATCATAGAGCTAACCCTGCCCTGTCAGCACACATCTTGCTCTTGGCCAATAGAAAGTCCATCCTACCCTTTCCCTCAATGCATTTGTTAACCACAGAGAGAAGGTATTCATTTTCAGTCATAAGGTTTTCAGCTTGCCTACTAGCAAAACTAAGTTGGTCCTTAAGGGTAACACAGGTGGGACAAGTAGGCTACACATCATTAGAACACTCGGCACTTTCCAATCTAGCCTCTAAATCCCTAACATGCTTGTCTCTCAAATTAATGTTGTCAATCAATAAAGAACAATTTGAACAAGCATTAGAAGAAATAGGTCTAGACTCCACCACCAAAAGCTACTTCTGTATAGTCTCAAGCTCTTCAATAGTTTGAGCATGCACAGATCGCAAATGAGCAAGCTCACTCATGACAATAGTACAAGATTCACATTCAGCATCATGAATTTTAGACTTAAGCAAGGCATAATCAGTAGAAGTAGATTCTAGCCTAAGTCTAAGGTCTTTTCTATCTCTAGCACCCTGTACTAGTAATCTATCCTGACCAAGAACTACTTCATTCAGTTCATCTACTTTAATCGAAAGATGGTCGTAGGATAGAGGTACCTCAGATGAGTCAAGCTCATCGCCGTTGTGACTACTGTCGACCATGAAGCAAAGGCTGGTGAAATCCCTTCCCTTCTTCTCTTTCTTCTCCTCCTCCCTTGGAGACTCTTTCTCCTCATCAAAGCTCGACTCCTCAGTTGAGGAAGTGTCGATGTCGCTGAGTGCAGCGACAAATGCTCTAGAAGCGGCCTTGGCTACCCTATTAGCCACCTTGTCATGCTTACCCTTCACATAGGGTTTTCTATCCTTCTTGTGGTGTTTGGGGCGCTCACTCTCATCTCTCCTTTTAAGATTAGGACAATTGGCCTTGATGTGAGAAGTGTCACCACACTCAAAACAACCACTAAAACCACTCCTCTGATCCCGTCTCTCATTGTGAAAACAGGTGAACCTTCTGGCAATGAGAGCAAGCTCTTCATCATCCATAGTATCCACCTGCTCTTTAGTGACAGAGACTAGGGAGGACAAAGCAAAACCACCTGCAAGAACACAAGTGCCAGATGTGCTTGGTTCTGTAGTGGTGCCACAGCTAGAGTCAGAAACTAGTGCCAATGGTTGTGACAAAGAGTTTCTGTGCACTGCAAGAGAAGCATAGAGAAGCTTGATAGCCCTATCATGGGCATTGTAAGCAAGCGTCCCATTGGACCGCAAGTTACTTACTATAGCGTCAAAGCGAGAAAACATGGCATCTATAGATTCACCAAGCGCTTGCACAAACAGCTGATAATGTTCATTGTATGTGCTCTGATGCCTAGCCTTAATCTGTGTAGAGCCCTCATGAAAAACAGTGAGTGCAGACCAAATCTCCCTTGCTGTCCTTAGGTGTTGAACCCTATCAAACTCACTCCGACTCAAACCAATGAACAATATATTTCTAGCTTTGGAGTTAGAATTATACTGATCTTTTTCTGTCTGAGTGGTGCGGGTTTCAGGGATGGAGTATTGTGAGTCCACAATCTCTCAGATTACATTTTCTAGGCTTAGCAAGTAAGCCTCCATGTGCACCTTCCAGTATGCAAAGTCAATCCCATCGAATAGAGGTATTTTACTAACTCTATCCATGCCGCCAACCGATCACAAAACATGTTATGGTTAAATGGTGATCTTAACCTGCTCTGATACCAATTGTTGGACCGAAAAGGGCAACCAGAGAGGGGTGAATGGGAGCTTTTAAGATTTCAGGCTAAATCCAGACTTCTGTTTTAATTTAGTCTCATGTGGAATAGGTGTCGAACACACCCTTCGGAAGTCTGATTCAGAGGTATTTTACAGCTCCGAACTCACGCTTCGCAAAGAGCAAAAGTACGAAATCAAGAAGACTTCACTCACAGCCACAAACCCCCAAAACACAACTCTCCTAGGTTAGTGTAGGCGCCTCACACAAGGTGCCTCGACTAGGCTTCGCACTTCACACTTCGCAGGAGTGGATTTTCCTTTGAAGACTTCGACCAGATACTCCGCACTTGCAACTAGTACTAGGCTTCGTATTTAGAAGGCATGAGAATAGACATAAGCGACTTCGCTGAGGACCTTGACTGATGAAAGAAAACATCTTCGGGGACAACTCTACTCAGTGCTTCGCTACTAATCAGAGAGGGGATGCCTCCAGTTTACACAGAGCGAACACACACTGAAAATTACACACACTTCACACGCACATAACACCAATACCCTTCGCTAGAAAGTAGTGCAAAAACTCATGCTAGAACAGAACGAAGTGTAACATAAAGAAAACAACACGCGCTGTGTAAAATAGAGATACAAGTTCAAGTAATAGATGAAGGACAGAATGTAAATTTCATTGCATGAACAGGGAACACAAAATGACTCACAGTACTGAGTACATGATTGTGGCGGCTAGGTTTGGGAGTTCTAAAAATGGCTGCTCAAAGTGTTACCTAGACCTAGCCAACCTTCACTATTTATAGGCCCTACTCAGCCATGCGAATAGACTACATTACCCCTAGGGCCTTTAGAGAATCCTCATCCTATCGGTCCTCACGACCTCCACCCAGTGTCCGCCAAGTATACGGACCAATTGTATAGCTTGGGGGTGTCGTATTGTTCGAAGAAGACGATCACCATAGCGATCACTGGGAAGATGGGGCCCGGAATGAAGGTGTGTCTTCCCAAGAAGGAGGTGATTCTAGTGCCGCAGACAGGAGAGGTGGTATTGTTCAAAGCCTTTTTTGAAGATGGACTTAGGCTCCCAGTGGTGGACTTCTTGCCAGAGGTACTGGACCTGTTCCATGTAATGCTCTGCCAACTTTCCCCCAACGCAATCGCTCGTCTGACCATTTTTGAGTGGGCCATGTGGGCCGAAGGGTGTGCGGGTAGGGCATAAATCTTCGCTGCTCTCCACAAGGCTTCATGTCAGCCAAAGACATTCACCGGACTCGGAGGGGAGAAGATGGTGATTGCCTTCGGAAGTATAAATTTCCAAGTCTGCGATGAGTTCCAAGATTGATTCCCAGCGAAGTCCATAAATGATAGGTGGTACTCCGACTAGATCCTCCATTGGTTCTATGCAGAGGTGGGGTCGACCTGTGCCTTGGTAGGGCCCTTATAGGAGATCATGTACTGGAGGGGGGTGGAGATCCATCCTGATCCGAGCCAACTTCGGGTATGTCTTGGGCTACTACACTCCACGAGTCGTCGCATGAGCATGCACGACTTGGCGGAGGAATTCATCGGCCTCTGGATTCCTCCCTTGATGTCGGCCTGGCCAATTAACTTCGAAGAGAATCTGGAGGAGGGACTTTGAGAAATTCCTTCGAACTCCATAGGTAAGCTTTCTGCATATCCTGCATCAAGGTGTTTCATACACGAATATTGATTTTAATTCAATAAATTAATTGGATAATATCTTATCTTTCAGCCCCACGCATGATTTTGACTCCAGAACAAATTGTTCGGGCTACGGAGAAGGTCCTCAGAGCCCCTACACTTGTAGAAAAGAAGCGAAGATTGAAGCTAGTAGGGACTTGGGAGCGGTTCAACCAAGTATGGAGTGTACTCAGAGTTGAGCCCCCGACCCTTCCAAAATGGTCTGCAATGGACCAAGCTCCGAAGAAGAGGAAGGTCGGGATTGTGTCTTTGGGCTCATTGAAGACACCTGCAAAGAAGGTGGCCCACAAACCGAAGGTGCTTACTCCTTCAAAATCGTCTGTCTCATCACCGGGGCAATCTGAAGAGGATGACGATGCGGAAATGCAGATGTTGAAGGAGTTCAAATCTCATCTCGTGGGGGATGATGAAGAGTCTCGAATGGGACCCGAGGCCCTCGTCCAAGATGGCGCCAATAGTTGAGGGCGACCCTGGGCAGACAGATGCTGAAGTCGCTCCGTTTGGTCAGACGGACGTCCCTATTTTGGATCAAGGCAGAGTCGAGACCAAAAGGGTTCATACCCTGGATGCGGAGGTCTCGGCTCCGGATGAAGTGATGGTTGTTGTAGCCGAATAGACTCCAGCAGCTGTTACTCTATTTCAATCTTCGGAGTCCAAAGAAGACTTCGGCCAAATGTTTGAGCCTCCGAGCAGCCCAGTGCTCACCCGGCAACAAGGTGCCGTAGGTAAGCCTCGACTGAAGTTAGATTCTCTTTCTTTTACCTGCATCATTTAAATGATAGCACATACCTTGGGTTTCACAGAATCAGCTTTGGCGGAGGTGGTCCCTGCTACGGTGGTGGTCCCGGAGCATAAGGCAGCTTTTGTGTCGTTGCCGAATTCGACGCAGGAGACGGTTCCGGTACCAGAGGTGTCTTAGAAGAAAGCGGCGGGTCCTGGAAAGGGCAAAGGCAAAACTTGGCCAATGCCTTCTCCTACTACGGGGTGGACTCCATCCGATTCGACTGACGGAGGCCAGTCGACCAAAGCGTGAGAAGACGCTTTACTGCGCTCCGGCCCTTCTCCCAAAGACGACGATCGGAGCGCCTTGACGAGGCTCCCCCTCCCACCCCCCTTTCCTTAAAGGATGACAGGGCTTTGGACTTTGCTAGAGCCTCTGGCTCGGGCTAGTCGCGAAGTTGGGGAGACCAAATTAGACTCCTTCATAGGCGAGGCGGAAGGGTCGGAGCTCGATGCCGCCCTTTAATGTGCAGCTTACTAGGTATGAAGCACCTGCAAAATCTATTTTCATTGAAAGTATATATATAATATACTCACATTGCTCTTATTTTCCTTTGTAGCATGTTGTTTTAGCTCATGCAGCTATTGTTTCCAATGAGCGGGAGTGTAACTGGCTCAAAGAGAAGGTGACGGCTCTCCAAGAGAGCCTTGCTGACTCCGAGAACTGGGCTTCGAGCTTGGTGGAGATGGCTCATGCAGAGCAGAGCGCCAAAGCGAAGCTGGAGGCTGTGATGGAGGAACTTGAGTCCGAGCGGGTGGTGCTTCGAACTAATGTAGAAAGGCTTCGAGAGGAGCAAGCAGCCTTCGGACCCGAGCTTGTAAAGCTTCGGGAAGAGTGGCAATGCTTGGATGATGACACGAGGAAGTTTCTTGTGCAAAAGACTGTCCTTGTGACAAAGATGGCTGAGATCTCCACTTTGATCCGCGACATGAAGGTCTCGAGTGAAGCCTTGACCGTGGAGAAAACAAAGTGTGATAGCGTGTCCTCCAAAACCATGGACGTCCTTTGGGGCATCCTATAATATTTCGGGACTTCTTGCGCCTCCTTGTCATCGGCCAATGATACCTTAATGCGGAAATTGAAGATGATCCCAGCAGCAGTGAAGACGATGAAGACTTCGGGTACTCGGTACGGAGAGATCTCCAGACATGTATCCGCTCTCGGAGTACTTCGCCACTTCGAGGACATTGGAATTTCTATTTCACCAGAGCCATGAGTAGCCCCTCATAGCTTTGGTGGTGACCAGCTATTGACCTCTTCGCCTGACGTGGTCGTAGCTTGGGAAGCTTTTCAGCCATCCCGGAGAGCTGAAGGTCGGTCGACAGTGAAGGCGTGGATCGATGAAGGACATCGTAAAAAGCAAGCGCGGACGCTGCCTTCGACCAGCAAGCCTCCTTTGATCCTGAAGGTCTAGTTCTCCTTAGGGTTCCGTTATGTAAAAAATGTGTGCTTCTGTCTTTCTTTTGAATAAAAAAGACTTATTTGGAAATGTTTTTAGGATTTTTGACCTTTTTTGGATGATTAACTCGAAGTATTAGAAGTTAACGAAGGGCTCCATCAACAATGGGCTACCTTCGAAGCCTTAAGGTCTCACAGGCGTCCTCGATTTTCAATTACTCGAGGGAGCCGTGGAGAGGTTATACCCGAATTTTGTAGGGAAGTGTTAGCTTATATTAAGGAGGAGAAGGGAAAAACAGGTTGTAAATTTAGCATCTTCATCTTCGGAGGATGTTGACAGGTCCGAAGAGGAGTGGTCCAGCGAAGATCAAGCGAGGACTAACCCCGAACGACTTCGAACCTGGGTCGAGCTTCAACAAGAACAAAGAGACTTCCGGGCTTTGAAGAAGGGAAAGCGGATTAAACACAAGGTTCTAAAGACTCTGAGCTCAGGGACAAGTTGCCTTCGAAGCCGAGCTAACTCCGAATCTAGTCTTGGGGACCGAAGGGGTCTTCGCTTTCTTCTTGGCTTAGACACTAATTTTTCATAGTGTAATATAATTGATTGAGTAATATAAAATGAAATGTTTCAAAATTGTCTCTTTACCTCCTAGCCTCTCTTTGAGTGTGAGCACCTTTGATTTTCAAGCGAAGATAGTTACACACAACAATTGTAATGCCTGCTAAGAGTACAATTTCAATAGTTTTTGTTTTTAGAGGCTTGGAGCCCCTTATTGTATTGAATAAGAATTTGGAACCTATGGTTCAAAATTCAAGTAGATGGTCGTTATGGACCTTGTAGGTCTCTTCGAACTCATAGGTCTGGAGTCTGTAAATGGTAGCTTAGCACTCTTTTTCGGATATATTGGAATCCGATTATTCTGGTTGCTTCGGACTCTTTTATGGATGCTTTCAAGATGAGGGCTCGGAATCAGTATAATTTGTTCTCCTTGGACTCTTTTTGTGGATGCTTTCAAGCCTGTGGCTTGGAATCCGTATTTCATGGCCTCTTCTGACTCTTTTTACGGATGATTCCAAGCTGATGGCTCAGAATCCATATAATTTAGTCTCCTCGGACTCTTTTTACGGATGCTTTCAAGCCGATGGCTTGGAATCCATTTTTCATGGTACTTTCCCACCTTAACGGATGCTTCGAGCCGGTGGCTCAAAGTCCATTGATTGGGTTTGAATGAATAATACTTACCTCCGCAATCAGCTCCGTCCCCCTAGTGCATCCACTAGGGGTAGGAATCATCTTGAGAAGCATGCATTATTCGAACCATAAGATTTATTCATTTAGAAAGGTGTTTACAACTAATTACAAGGAGACCCTAAGCGAAGTATCGTTTAAGGTGCTCCGCATGCCATGCATGCTTCAATTCCTCATCTTCTAAATTAGCTAATTTAAAATATCTGGGGCGTCCTGAACGTAAGATGATATATGGTCCTTCCCATTTATTTCCTAATTTCCCCAGAGCAATTATGCTAAACCCGAGGGGCAAGATGGCTACCACATAGGCCTTCATGAATTTCTCAGAGTATGTCTTGGCCTTCGGCTTGGGAAATACATCGGAGCAGGGGAGAACAGACTCTGGCCTTTTATAAAATACCGTTGATAATATGATAGTTCCAGACCCTTAACTGCAATCTTGATAGCTTTGGGCCTTCGGGAAAATTGGCTTCATCTTGCAGTAAATCCATAAGTGGGTTCCGCCAATCGGTGCTTGGTATGCAAAGTACCTCAGCAGGAGGGAGTTGGGGCACCGAAGGGGAGGCAAGCTCTTCATAAAAAAGCCCCTTCTAGGATGTCTAGGGCTCTGGCTGCAGCTTTTGCCAAGATGTCTGCTTGCAAGTTATCGACTCGTGGAATGCTCTAGACAGAAATCCCTTTAAATGCTACTTTAGTCTTGCAGATTTCTTCCAAATATTTAGCAAGTTGTGGATGCCGAACTTGAAAGCTTTTATCAACGTGCCCTGCTACAATTTGGGAGTCTGTTTTTATAACAACTCTTGTAGCACCAAGTGCACTGTAACACCTCAAATTTTCAATACAATAAAAATATTATTAAATTCAATTTCTTGGAATATATATTTCTGAAAATACTTTAAATACCCTTTTATACCCAATTGAACTACAGCCTAGAGTAGATGGCCAAATTAGGAGGTGAAACTTTTTGTATATGATCCTAAGACCAAGATATATTTTTGAGAATTTTTATAAATTTTTACCAACCTTGGAAGTAGCCCTAAGATTTTAATCTATTTTCTGGAATTATTTTTAATCAGAAATGCTTGGGAACAGTATTGGGCCCTCTCCCTCCTTTCTCTCTCTCCCGGCCGGCCCAGCCCGTTACCTCGCGCGCCTTAGGCTGACAACCCGACCCCACCTGTCGGCGCCGAATTCCTCCCCTCGCGCGCGCGCCCTACACCGCGGCCCCACCTGTCAGCCCTCCCGCTCGCTCGCGCCCGCTGGCCAGTGGCCCCCGCCTGTCAGACCCATCGTCTACCTCGCGCCGTCGCCCCCAAATCACGCCGGCCGATGACCCCCGCCTCAGATCCGCCTCGCTGGCCCCTCCCGCATTGAATTGACGCCATTAAACAGCTCCCCTGCGCCCGGCCGACCGTTTCCCCCTTTATTTCACCGCGTCATCGCCCCCGGATTGGCGCTCGCATGCACGGCAGGAGCTCGCCGGCGTTGAATAGAGCCATTACTCTCGGCCTCCCCCGATTACGCCCCCTCTACCCCCGCCGACGACCTTATATAAGGCCCCTGGCCATCCGCAATGCACCCCTACGCCCTAGCACTGCGAGAACCAATCAGAGCGCCCCAATTCACCTTTTTACTCCCCACCGCCGCCCGCACTTCAGCCGCCGCTCGCCGTCGCCGGAGCCCCTCTCCGTCCACGCCGACCGCACCGTCGTGACCACCGGGACCTCACCGACCTCGGCCACCACTCCGTCGGCGACGAACCCCGCCGGATCGCCGTCGCCGCCAAGGACTCGAACGCCTCCACCGCCTCCGCTCGTCGCCGGCCTAGCTCCATCGACCTTTTCTCACCGCCGAGGTACCTTCGTGACCCCCTCGTTGCCCTCCTTCCATTTTAGGCCCTAGCATCGACCGCCATTGCCCGCCGTGGCTGCTGGCCCGCTCGCCGTCGTCGGAGAAGACGATCGGCACGGGTCACGGGTCGAGTACCCGTGCCGTGTCGGATTCACGCGCGACCGTGCGATCTGGATCCGACGGTGACGATTAATTCCCGCGTGTGATTTAATCTGATCCATTAGATCTCGGCGAAGGGGTACGTTTTAATCTCGTGCGTCCATTAGTTTTAAAACCCCGCATCGCATCTAAGCCGTCCATCACGTACCGGTTCAAACGTTTTAATCCTGACCGTCCACGTCGACTTACGCGCCCCGCCTCGCCCTCGCGCGTCGGATCTGGATCCGATGGTCCAGGTCGACCCGGCGCACGCGCACAGTGCGCGGGTTCACCGTGGGCCTGACTCACCGTGGACCCGAGGGATTTAAAATTTGAAAATAAATTCCAGAAAAGGTTTAAAACTTGTAAAATTCATATCTGGCGCATTTGAACTCTAAAAATTGCCATTCCAATTTCAGAAAATTCATAATATTATTCTCTACATGTTTATGCAAAAAAAACAGTAGGTTTACTTTGGACATTTCATGTTTATTTAAATGAACATTCAAATACCCTTAGGTTAAAAATGTAAATTTAAATTATTTAAATTCTAGTAAAGTTTGTATTTATTTATTTCCTGTTGATATGAACAAACCACTAAGTTTTCTATGGAACTTTCATTTTAAATTTATTAAAGAACTTAAAATTGAGAATCACCCCTTTTAAAACCCTTTTTCAAAGGATAACACTTCATTTTAATTTCTTTTAAAATTATTTGTAAACTGAATTTCAGAACCCTAACAACTTGATTTATTTCTAATCCAACCAACTTAAACCTATGTGATTATTATGTGATGTTATATTGTTGGATTGAATGTTGTGTTCTTTTTATTTTACTTTACTATATCAAAAAGACTACGACATCGCCGAGGAGCCGGAGTACTTCCCCGAAGTCCCTCCCTCTCCTTTTGCTGAACAAGGCAAGTCACCAAACAAATCTTTTGAGCATATTGAACCCATGTTTGATTAAACTATCGCTAAAACTCATAGGCTATACATGCATTAGTCAAATGAACCCTTACAATATATTTATTTAGGATCCCCCGACCTTGATGTGCAACCCAAGCCATGCTCTCTAGCCTAAACTCCTTGTCACCATATGATAAATGTTATTAGTTAGTGTCCAAGGTATCGATACGATCGCTATAGGATAAAAATGAGTTGTAGTACATGGTTCTACTATATGATCCCCATTGTTTCTTATCTATGGAATTCTGTCGGTGTTGGAGTTGTGGTTGTGAGTGAATGCATGGTTGGTTCCGGGTGCAAGCTAGGGCATTGGTCGGTAGCACCCGGGGCACTATAAGGACCGGTCTGAGGGATCCGTTGCAATACACTTACGTACTAACCACAAGTCTAGTGGGTAAGTCCTAACTAAGGTATGGGTTGTTCCAAACCGAGGCCACCATTTGGAGATGGGTCAAGTTGCACCTGCGGGTGACTTGTACCAATGTGGCGCAAAAGGGGGTGCAACGTTAGCCGGGATGCGGCCCGGCGCGCCAGCGAAACCTAGAGCGGGTTGTTATCGCTTGGAACAGTTCATGCCGAGGTTTTGGCACGAGTTCCCGTGGTATGGGTCATCTCGTTTGGGATGAGTGCGTGCCTTGTGGGTACAGTAGTACATCCCTGATCAGAGTCTTAAATCTTTTCGAAAAGCCGAGCCTCCGGTCAAGGGCGGGTTGCGTGACATCCCCTAGTTAGTTTACTTTGAATATGTATGTGCATGATCGATTGACATGTAAGGACTGTTGAGCGAGGTGGGGCTGACTGTACCCCTCGAGTTAGTTGATGTTGTTGGTATTCATGTTTACTTTTCCGCATGATTAAAATATGATTACACTAAATGCAATAACTGAAACTGTACATTTCCGCAATGTTAGCCATTACCCTTCTTTGGTTTATTATCCTGCATTATTACTTGCATTTGCGGTGGCTTGTTGAGTACTTTTTGTACTCATACCCGTTGGACCCCACAGAGGATGCCTACTATGAAGACGGTATGGAGTAGCGACCCAGTCGAGAAGAAAAATCCTGAAGAAGATGTTCGTCATGCCGTTTTCTAATTATTTTCATTACTGTTTTTATTATAACTTTGATGTAATAAATATAGTCTGCGTACCATGAATACCGTCGTATGTACGTTGTCGCATGATGAACCTCTTGTATTATTGTTTTTCTTATGAAATTCAATAATGTCTCGATTTTGGTAAATCGGGGCGCTACAAGATGGTATCAGAGCCGACTCGACTGTAGGAAGCCTAACAGACCCACCTAGCCATTAGCCACAAGAAATTATTTCTCGAAAATCTACTTTATAAACTTTGTTCCTCTCCTCACTTTATTCAACTTGTTGATTTGTAGATGCCAGTCTACCAAGTCCACAGCTACTGCCGCCATTACGAGGGCTTCGTCCGGGAGCTCCGTATGATGCTCACCTTCCTCGGGTTCCTCTTCGAACCCGAATTCCAAGGAGTGTACCCCGACGAGTTCGCCGGGCCTTGCGACGTCTCCCTCACCGTCCACGGATCCGGAGAACACCTGCCGCCCTACACCACAGCACTTGGAGGCCCGACTTTCGACGTCGCGTGCCAACGAGTCGCCCTCCAGGCCCTCATGGAGCTGAGGATGATCTACGATGATCGTCTTCAGAACTCGTCCTTCCGGCTTGTGCCGAAGCGTACTCCCGGAGCCCACCGTAGCATCTACCTCGGAGTTCACTCCGTGCGTGATCCGGTCATGGCCCGGCAGTCGCGTCTTCTACAAGCCATGGACGATCTCCACACCGAGGTGGTGCTCGACGCCGACGAGCACCATGAGGCGGTTGAGTTCCTTCGTGAAGAAACGAAGAACTTGATCCAACAGAACGGCGAGCTGCAGCGCAAGATCATGCAGCTGCAGAAGGATATTGCGGAGATGGTTCCTCTTCTTCCAAGGAAGAAGAAGCCCATCCGTGAGCCTCTCCCTCGCCCCAAGAGGATCCCGCCACGACCCTCCCCCGCCAGACCCTCCACCAGCGCCCCTACACCACGCCCCGGCCTCCTCTCCGACTCCATCATCGAGAATTTTCTCGAGCCCACCACCGCTCTGGAGCCGCTCACTCGTGGTTCCGAGAGCACGGAGACCGCCTCCGGTGGCGAGTAGGCGTTAGGAGTCGCTATTTAAATAAAAAGCATGATTTTGTATGTGGTGCTACCCACGACGAGTGTGTTGTGGGTAGAATAAGAACTTGATTGTAATGAACATTTTTACCACTTAATTTATATGCATGGACTATTCTTGTTAATTGTGTTGTCAACTTTTTGCCTTATAACCTCATGAATTCAGAAGATGGCCGACCACCAGAACACCGGTTCCAACAACGGAGCAGGTGGAAGCCATGATGCGCCCGAGGGTGTTGTACCCAACTAGGGTGCAACGGGCCCGCGTCAGTCTGGGTCGCCCTCCGCCAAACACACCACCTTGGCAGAGATGATGGCGAATCAGAACCAACTGATCACCGCCCTCCTCACTCAGATGCAGAACCAACAGGCTCAGTTGGACCGTTTGCAGAACGGGGAACCTGCCCCTCGCGCTCCAGCACCCGCGCCCGCTCCGCAGCTCTCGGAGTTTCTGCGCGTGCGTCCGCCCCTTTTCTCGGGCACCACCAACCCGATGGAGGCCGGAGATTGGCTTCGTACCATCGGAAAGAAGCTCGACCTCCTCCCCTGCACCGACCGGGAGCGAGTGGCCTTCGCCACTTACCAGCTCCAGGGTCCCGCCGCTGAATGGTGGGACAACTATCGTGAGTCCTAGCCAGAGGACCACGTGGTGACTTGGGCGGAGTTCACCATCGCCTTCCGTGCCGCCCACGTCCCCGCCGGTGTCATCGCGGTGAAACAGCAGGAGTTCCGCGACCTGCAACAGGGCAACAGGACCGTCATGGAGTACCTCCATGAGTTCAACCGCCTCGCCCGCTACGCACCGGAGGAAGTGCGCACTGACGCCCTCCGCCAAGCCAAGTTCCTCCGGGGACTTAAGGATGAGCTGTCCATCCAGCTCGTCTCCACCGACTACGCCGACTTCCAACGGCTAGTCAACAAAGCGCTCATCCAAGAGACTGAGCAGAACAGACTGGACCTCAAGAAGAGGAAAATGATCGCCTTCAAGCACCAGCAGGCGAACTCTCAGAGGCCCCGCTTCGTCCCTCCGCCACCAGCGCCTGCCTACCATCCTCGGCCCGCCTACAGGCCACCTCACGCCGCCGGTGGATCCAACGCCGGGCATCCTCGCCCCGCTCCACCAGCTCCGGCCGCTCAGCCGACACCAGCCGCCATGGCCCCGATCTTGATGGATCGCCAAGGGAGGCCGGTCGTCTTCTTCAACTGCCGCAAGGAAGGGCAATACGCACACCAGTGTCCCCACCCCAAGCAGACTCAGGGCGCGGCACCCAACCAGGCAGTTCTCGCCCGCGTCAACCATATCAGCGCAGAGGGAGCTCAGGAGGCTCCTGAAGTCGTGCTCGGTACGTTTATTGTGAATTCCGTACCGGCCGTAATATTATTTGACTCTGGAGCAACACACTCCTTCGTCTCGGAAGATTTTGTGAAAACAAACGAACTGGACGTGCTCCCTCTACCCATTCCCATGGTGATTGCCACTCCCGGCAATAAGACCTTAGCCCGCTTATACAGCCCCAAGGTTCAAGTTGACATCCAAGGAGTACTATTTCGGGCCGAGCCAGTCCTCATCCAATGCACCGGACTCGACCTTATACTAGGGATGGATTGGCTAATGAAGCACAAGGGAGTGATCGACTGTGCCAGCAAGTCCGTCACGGTAACCAACCCTGAAGGCACAGCCGTCACCTTCCGGATGACCAGTCGCAAACCACTCGGAGCATCCCTTCGCTCGATAGCTCTTGAAGTGGTACCTATAGTCAAGGAGTTTGCGGATGTCTTCCGTGAAGACCTACCCGGAATGCCTCCCAAGCGGGACATCGAATTCAGAATCGAACTTGTCCCCGGGACCACTCCAATCTCCAAGTGCCCGTACCGGATGGCCGCTAATGAACTAGCCGAAGTCAAGAGCAACATCGAAGACCTAGAGCAAAAAGGGTATATCCGACCAAGTACCTCACCCTGGGGTGCACCGATTATATTTGCCATGAAGAAGGACGAGACCAAGAGGATGTGCGTGGACTATAGAGCCTTGAACGACGTAACCATCAAGAACAAATACCCATTGCCTCGGATCGACGACCTGTTCGATCAGCTGAAAGGATCCTCGGTGTTTTCCAAGATCGACCTCAGGTCAGGTTATCACCAATTGAGGATTAGAGAAGAAGACATACCCAAGACTGCCTTCACCTCCCGCTATGGACTTTATGAGTACATCGTGATGTCGTTCGGACTCACGAATGCCCCGGCCTTTTTCATGAACATGATGAACAATGTATTCATGGAGTTCTTAGACAAGTTCATCGTGGTGTTCATCGACGATATCCTCGTTTACTCCAAGACCAAGGAAGAACACGAGACTCACCTCCGTCTGACCCTCGGAAAACTAAGGGAGCAGCAACTGTAAGCCAAATACAGCAAATGTGAATTTTGGTCGTCTGAGGTGAAGTTCCTCGGTCATGTTATATCTGCTGGAGGGATAGCAGTGGACCCAACCACCGTTGAAGCGGTAACCAACTGGCTACAGCCCACGACCGTGACCGAGATCCGAAGTTTTCTCGGATTGGCCTGATACTACCGCCGGTTCATCGAGAATTTTTCCAAGATCGCCAAGCCTATGACCAGACTTTTGCAGAAGGAAGTGAAGTTTGAATGGACCCCCGACTGCGAAGAAAGCTTCCAGACCCTCAAGAAGAAGCTAGTGTCAGCCCCTATCCTGACTCTGCCGGACATCCGGAAAGACTTCCACGTCTACTGTGATGCCTCTCGTCAAGGATTGGGATGCATTTTAATGCAAGAAGGGAAAGTGATATCCTACGCCTCTCGACAACTGAGACCGCATGAGCTGAACTACCCAACCCACGACCTGGAGTTAGCAGCCGTGGTTCATGCCTTGAAGATATGGAGACATTACCTTGTGGGGAATCGGTGTGAGGTCTTCACCGACCACAAGAGCCTCAAGTACATATTCACCCAACCAGATCTGAACCTCAGGCAAAGGAGATGGTTGGAACTGATTAAGGATTACGACTTGGGCATCCATTATCATCCGGGCAAAGCGAATGTGGTGGCAGATGCCCTTAGTCAAAAAGGGTACTGCAATGCCATCATGGTTCAGGACCAAGCTCCTTTACTTTACAAGGAGATGGAAAGGCTAAACCTAGGGATCACCACTCGAGTGTACCTCGCTGCCTTGGAGTCTCGGCCTGTCTTAATAGACCAGATCCGAGAAAAGCAGAAGGAAGACCCGGACATCCTGGAGATCCAGCAGAACATGAGGAAGGGTAAAGCCCCCGGATTTTCCGAGGACGAGCATGGTACCATCCGGTTCGGAAACCGGATATGCGTACCCAACCTACCTGAATTGATGACCCTCATCCTTCAAGAAGCCCACGATACTCTATACTCCATCCATCCCGGGAGTACAAAGATGTATCAAGACCTGAAGGAGAAATATTGGTGGGTCAGCATGAAGAGGGAGATAGCTGAGTATGTGGCCAAGTGCGACACATGCCGGCGAGTCAAGGCAGAGCATCAGAGGTCTGCCGGACTTCTTCAACCTCTCAAGGTCCCTGAATGGAAGTGGGAAGAGATAGGAATGGACTTCATCACGGGACTGCCCAGGACCCAAGCTGGTCACGATTCTATCTAGGTGATCGTCGACCGACTCACCAAGGTAGCTCACTTCGTTCCGGTCAAGACAACTTACACCGTCGCCAAGTTGGCTGAGTTGTATATGACCCGAATCGTGTGCCTTCACGGAGTTCCTAAAAAGATTGTATCTGACCGTGGGAGTCAGTTTACCTCCAAGTTTTGGAAGAACCTTCAAGAGGAACTCGGCACCCGGCTGAACTTTAGCACCGCCTATCATCCACAGACCGACGGTCAAACCGAAAGGGTCAACCAGATATTGGAGGATATGCTTAGAGCTTGTGCTCTAGACTTTGGCGGAATGTGGGACAAGAATTTACCGTATGCAGAGTTCTCCTACAACAATAGCTATCAAGTCAGCCTGCAAATGTCCCCGTTCGAAGCACTCTATGGACGTAAGTGCAGAACGCCGTTGCTCTGGGATCAAACTGGAGAATCACAACTATTTGGGACTGATCTATTAAGAGAAGCTGAAGAGAAGGTTAAGATCATAAGAGACCGATTGAAGGCAGCCCAATCTGGGCAAAAGAGCTATGCCGACAACCGTCGAAGAGACCTAGCCTTTGAGGAGGGCGATTATGTCTATCTCCGAGTCACTCCCCTCCGTGGCACTCAAAGGTTCAACATGAAAGGCAAACTAGCACCCCGCTACGTCGGACCTTTCCAGATCCTCCGACGACAAGGAGAAGTGGCATATCAACTCGAACTGCCTCCATCCTTGGCAGGAGTTCATGATGTGTTCCATGTCTCTCAGCTGAAGAAGTGCCTCCGTGTACCCACCGAGCAAGCCGACCTTCAGCAGCTCAATGTCCAAGAAGACTTGACCTACATAGAGAAACCCATCAAGATCTTGGAAACCAAGGAGAGAGTAACCAGAAGTCGCGTTGTTCGCTTCTGCAAGGTTCAATGGAACAACCATCCCGCCGAAGAAGCCACTTGGGAAAAGGAAGACGAACTGAAAGCCCAATATCCCGAGTTATTCGAGTAGCGTTCCAATCTCGAGGACGAGATTCTTGTAAGGGGGATAGGTTTGTAACACCCCAAATTTTCAATACAATAAAAATATTATTAAATTCAATTTCTTGGAATATATATTTCTGAAAATACTTTAAATACCTTTTTATACCCAATTGAACTACAGAATATTAGGAGGTGAAACTTTTTGTATATGATCCTAAGACCAAGATATATTTTTGAGAATTTTTATAAATTTTTACCAACCTTGGAAGTAGCCCCAAGATTTTAATCTATTTTCTGGAATTATTTTTAATCAGAAATGCTTGGGAACAGTATTGGGCCCTCTCCCTCCTTTCTCTCTCTCCCGGCCAGCCCAGCCCGTTACCTTGCGCGCCTTAGGCTGACAACCCGACCCCACCTGTCGGCTCCGAATTCCTCCCCTCGCGCGCGCGCCCGACACCGCGGCCCCACCTGTCAGCCCTCCCGCTCGCTCGCGCCCGCTGGCCAGTGGCCCCCGCCTGTCAGACCCATCGTCTACCTCGCGCCGTCGCCCCCAAATCGCGCCGGCCGACGACCCCCGCCTCGGATCCGCCTCGCTGGCCCCTCCCGCATTGAATTGACGCCATTAAACAGCTCCCCGCGCCCGGCCGACCGTTTCCCCCTTTATTTCACCGCGTCATCGCCCCCGGATTGGCGCTCGCATGCACGGCAGGAGCTTGCCGGCGTTGAATAGAGCCATTACTCTCGACCTCCCCCGATTACGCCCCCTCTGCCCCCGCCGACGACCTTATATAAAGCCCCTGGCCGTCCGCAATGCACCCCTACGCCCTATCACTGCGAGAACCAACCAGAGCGCCCCAATTCACCTTTTTACTCCCCACCGCCACCCGCACTTCAGCCGCTGCTCGCCGTCGCCGGAGCCCCTCTTCGTCCACGCCGACCGCACCGTCGTGACCGCCGGGACCTCACCGACCTCAGCCACCACTCCGTCGACGACGAACCCCGTCGGATCGCCGTCGCCGCCAAGGACCCGAACGCCTCCACCGCCTCCGCTCATCGCCGGCCTAGCTCCGTCGACCTTTTCTCACCGCCGAGGTACCTTCGTGACCCCCTCATTGCCCTCCTTCCATTTTAGGCCCTAGCATCGACCGCCGTCGCCCGCCGTGGCCGCTGGCCCGCTCGCCGTCGTCGGAGAAGACGACCGGCACGGGTCGAGTACCCGTGCCGTGTCGGATTCACGCGCGACCGTGCGATCTGGATCCGACGGTGACGATTAATTCCCGCGTGTGATTTAATCTGATCCGTTAGATCTCGGCGAAGGGGTACGTTTTAATCTCGTGCGTCCGTTAGTTTTAAAACCCCGCATCGCATCTAAGCCGTCCATCACGTACCGGTTCAAACGTTTAAATCCTGACCGTCCACGTCGACTTACGCGCCCCGCCTCGCCCTCGCGCGTCGGATCTGGATCCGATGGTCCAGGTCGACCCGGCGCACGCGCACAGTGCGCGGGTTCACCGTGGGCCTGGCTCACTGTGGACCCGAGGGATTTAAAATTTGAAAATAAATTCCAGAAAAGGTTTAAAACTTGTAAAATTCATATCTGGCGCATTTGAACTCTAAAAATTGCCATTCCAATTTCAGAAAATTCATAATATTATTCTCTACATGTTTATGCAAAAAAAAACAGTAGGTTTACTTTGGACATTTCATGTTTATTTAAATGAACATTCAAATACCCTTAGGTTAAAAATGTAAATTTAAATTATTTAAATTCTAGTAAAGTTTGTATTTATTTATTTCCTGTTGATATGAACAAACCACTAAGTTTTCTATGGAACTTTCATTTTAAATTTATTAAAGAACTTAAAATTGAGAATCACCCCTTTTAAAACCCTTTTTCAAAGGATAACACTTCATTTTAATTTCTTTTAAAATTATTTGTAAACTGAATTTCAGAACCCTAACAACTTGATTTATTTCTAATCCAACCAACTTAAACCTATGTGATTATTATGTGATGTTATATTGTTGGATTGAATGTTGTGTTCTTTTTATTTTACTTTACTATATCAAAAAGACTACGACGTCGCCGAGGAGCCGGAGTACTTCCCCGAAGTCCCTCCCTCTCCTTTTGCTGAACAAGGCAAGTCACCAAACCAATCTTTTGAGCATATTGAACCCATGTTTGATTAAACTATCGCTAAAACTCATAGGCTATACATGCATTAGTCAAATGAACCCTTACAATATATTTATTTAGGATCCCCCGACCTTGATGTGCAACCCAAGCCATGCTCTCTAGCCTAAACTCCTTGTCACCATATGATAAATGTTATTAGTTAGTGTCCAAGGTATCGACACGATCGCTATAGGATAAAAATGAGTCGTAGTACATGGTTCTACTATATGATCCCCATTGTTTCTTATCTATGAAATTCTGTCGGTGTTGGAGTTGTGGTTGTGAGTGAATGCATGGTGGGTTCCGGGTGCAAGCTAGGGCATTGGTCGGTAGCACCCGGGGCACTATAAGGACCGGTCTGAGGGATCCGTTGCAATACACTTACGTACTAACCACAAGTCTAGTGGGTAATTCCTAACTAAGGTATGGGTTGTTCCAAACCGAGGCCACCATTTGGAGATGGGTCAAGTTGCACCTGCGGGTGACTTGTACCAATGTGGCGCAAAAGAGGGTGCGACGTTAGCCGGGATGCGACCCGGCGCGCGGGCGAAACCTAGACCGGGTGGTTATCGCTTAGAACAGTTCATGCCGAGGTTTTGGCACGAGTTCCCGTGGTATGGGTCATCTCGTTTGGGATGAGTGCGTGCCTTGTGGGTACAGTAGTACATCTCTGATCAGAGTCTTAAATCTTTTCGAAAAGCCGAGCCCATGGTCAAGGGCAGGTTGCGTGACATCCCCCAGTTAGTTTACTTTGAATATGTATGTGCATGATGGATTGACATGTAAGGACTGTTGAGCGAGGTGGGGCTGACTGTACCCCTCGAGTTAGTTGATGTTGTTGGTATTAATGTTTACTTTTCCGCATGATTAAAATATGATTACACTAAATGCAATAACTGAAACTGTACTTTTCCGCAATGTTAGCCATTACCCTTCTTTGGTTTATTATCCTGCATTATTACTTGCATTTGCGGTGGCTTGTTGAGTACTTTTTGTACTCATACCCGTTGGACCCCACAGAGGATGCCTACTACGAAGACAGTCTAGAGTAGCGACCCAGTCGAGAAGAAAAATCCTGAAGAAGATGTTCGTCATGCCGTTTTCTAATTATTTTCATTACTGTTTTGATTATAACTTTGATGTAATAAATATGGTCTGCGTACCATGAATACCGTCGTATGTACGTTGTCGCATGATGAACCTCTTGTATTATTGTTTTTCTTATGAAATTCAATAATGTCTCGATTTTGGTAAATCGGGGCGCTACATGCACGCACCTTGCGAAGCCCTAGCAAGATTCCTTCGTACTCCGCAATATTATTGGTGGACTTAAAGTTGAGCCTTGCGGAGTAAATTGCTTTTTTTCCCCAAAGGCGAAATTATGACTGACCCGGGACCTGCTCCGGATGCTTGAAAAGCTCCGTTAGAGTATATGGTCCATATACCTTCATTAGATTCTTCTGGAGCCCATACTGCAGACGGAGTCCACTCCGCTACAAAATCAACCACCACCTGTGACTTGATGGCTGCTCTTGCTACGAAAGAAATACCAAAGGGGTCTAGCTCGACAGCCCACTTTCCAATTCTCCCCATAGAATCCTTGCTTCGGAGCATATCCCCAAGAGGGTAAGAAGTTGGTACAATTACATTATGTGCCAAAAAATAATGCTGTAATTTCCTCGAAGCGAATACCAAGGCATAGGTAAATTTCTCAAGCTCGGGGTACCAAGTTTGGCTCCAGATAAAGCTTCCGATATGAAGTTGAGAAACCAAGGGTTGGTTTCGGAGTCTGTGATGAGTGATTGACAGGCTTTTACCCTCTGGTTCGAAGGGGTACCTCCGAAGGGGTTCGGAGGTTGGATCTCCGAAGGTGTTCGGAGGTTGGTTTGGTTGCTGTAGCTGTCGCAGCGGAGTGTGCCTGTCGGAGGGGTCTGACAGTACACGATGACTGAGTTGTACCGAAGGTCTCGGTACTTTGGGAGGTACACCGGAGAGTGTGCCGAAGGTTGCTAACCCGGAGAGGTCTCCGGAGTACTGGAAACACTTGTCTGTTTGTCTGTGGTGCGCAGGGGACTTCGGAGGCGACGGACGGTTCGCGGCAGGTGAACCTGGGTCAAGCGGGAGGCTTGATGCCAGTGGAGCGGGGAGCTCCATCACGAAGGCTACGAAGGGGTCTAGGTCGGTCCTCGGGTTGAGGTGCGCCAGGAGAAGGCAGTAAGTGCGGAGCGTGGCTCCGGGTGAAGGTACTCCGAGACAAAGTCCTCGGAGGCGAGGCACTTCGAAGGGTACTCCGAATGGAGTGACTTCGGAGTCTGGTGGATCAAGTCCTCAGCAAAGGCAAGGTGTTCGAGGTGTGCTCCGGAGGGAGACACTCGAAGGTACCCGACGAAGGTCTCAGAAGTCGAGGTGCATCAAAGGCATGGTCTGGGTGAGGCTCGTCGAGGAGTGTTCTCGGGGAGAGACACTACGACGAAGTGCTCATGGAATGCTTCATGTGGAGGCCTTGGACGAAGGAGGGACTTCGAAGGGTGGTACTCCGAAGGTGGGGCTTCGGAGTGAAGCAGGCTTCGGAGCAAGGCTGGCTCCAGAGTGAGGATGACTTGTGGTACTTCAGCCATGCATGGCTTCGGTACACGGACTGATGGAGTTCGAGCTAGGAGTAGCTGCGAAGCCGTGGTGGTCCACTCCGAAGGTGGTGGTGCGAAGGCCCAAGGGCTTTGACGGCTTCGACTCAAAACCGTCATTGTATCGGAGGCTGACTTCGGTGAAGCGAAGGCCATCAGGCTCAAGGCTTCTCACCGAAGCTACCGCACCCCTCGCGTGCGAAGGGGGGCTCCAGAAAGGTCAAAGACTGCAAAGGCTGACATTGTCTGCTCTGCAAAAAGCTGACGCTGTCCCCTCTGCAAAGCTGACAGAGAAGCCTCCAAATAAAGTTGACTACCTTTTGTACCCCTCTGTTCTGTAGAGGAAAAACCAATGTAAACCCTAGGGGTAAAGTAGTCAATTCCAATGGGTGAATTGTGGCTATAAATATGGGGGCTGGGTAGGTAACATTTAACACTTTGAGCATTCATTGTTGAGCTCCTGTACTAGCCTCCACATACTTTGTATTCATCCAGTGAGTTCATTTTTAGTGTTCCTTATTCAAGCAGCGAAGCCCTGCTTCTGCGTCGAGTTTCTGCTTGAGCTTGTTTGCATACCTCGCTAGTTGTAGTGCACCGAAGCCTGTCTAGGCGAAGTGTGTTTTGTGCGAAGTGTGCTTTTTAGTGTGCGTTCGCTCTGTGTAACAGGAGGCTAGACCTCGCTGTTTACTAGCGAAACCCTGATCCAAGCCCAGTTATTTTCCCGTGTCGAACCCCCTAGCGAAGTCTGTTAGTGTGCGTTTAGACCTTCGAAGTACGAAGCCCAGCACCAGTTGCTGTCGCTAAGTATTTGGTCGAAGTCCTCAGAGGGTAGTCCACTCTTGCGAAGGGTGAAGTGCGAAGCCTGCTCGAAGCACCCTGTGTGCGGAGCCTGCACTGACTTAGCAGAGTTGTTTTTCGAGGTTGTAGGTGGAGCGAAGTCTGCTTGACTTCGGACTTTTACTCCTTGCGAAGCCTGTGTTCGGAGCTATCAAATACCTCCGAACTTGAACTTCGAAGGGTGTGTTCGAAGCCTGTTCCGCAGTAGACTGAATTAAAACAGAAGGCTATCTCTAGCCTGAAATTTTAAAAGCTCCCATTCACCCCCCCTCTGGTCGCCGTTTCCAGTCCAACAATTGGTATCAGAGCGGGTTAAGATCACCAGTTGACCTTAACCGGTTTTGTGATCTCTTGGCGACATGGACAGAGTTAGCAAAATTCCTCTGTTCGATGGGACTGACTTTGCATACTGGAAGGTGCGCATGGAGGCTTACTTGCTAAGCCAAGGAAATGCAATTTGGGAGATTGTGGACTCACAATACTCCATCCCTGAGACTCGCACCTCTCAAACAGAGAAGGATCAGTATAATGCCAACTCCAAGGCTAGAAACATACTGTTCATTTGTTTGAGCCGGAGTGAGTTTGATAGGGTGCAGCACCTTAGGACAGCTAGGGAAATTTGGACCACTCTCACTATTTTTCATGAGGGCTCTACACAGATAAAGGCCAGGCGCCAAAGCACATACAATCAACAGTATCAGCTGTTTGTGCAGGCACCTGGTGAATCTATAGATGCCATGTTTTCTTGCTTTGATGCGAAAGTGAGTAACTTGCGGTCCAACGGGACGCTTGCTTACAATGATCACGAGAGGGCTATCAAGCTTCTCTATGCTCTTGATTGTAGCATATGGGAAGTGAAGATATCCATCATTGAGGAGTCTGCAGGTTATGACACATTGACCTGTGATGAGCTCTTCAGCAAGCTGAAGTCCACAGAGATTGCTAAGGCATCTCTTGCAGTGCATAGAAACTCTTTGCCACAGCCATTGGCACTGGTTTCCAGCACTAGCCGTGGCACCACTGCAGAACCAAGCACATCAGACACTTGTGTTTTTGCAGATGGTTTTGCTTTGTCCTCCCTGGTCTCCGTCACTAAGGAGCAGGTGGACACTCTGGATGATGATGAGCTTGCTCTCATTGCTAGAAGGTTCACCCGTTTTCATCATGAGAGACGGGATCAGAGGAGAAGTGGTTTTGGTGGTTGCTTTGAATGTGGCGACACTTCTCATATTAAGGCCAATTGCCCAAAACTCAAAAAGAGAGATGAGAGTGAGCGCCCCAAATACCACAAAAAGGAGAGCAAGCCTTTTGTGAAGGGCAAGAGCGGCAAGGTGGCTAAGAGAGTAGCCAAAGCCGCTTCCAGAGCACAAATAGCACTAGTGTTATCACAGAAAAGTGGAACACTCTTATAATCTAACCCGAAATCCCGCAAAGTGGAAACCATCCACAGAATCTGAGAGCAACAGCTAGCTGCAGCAACATATTCGGCCTCAGCCGTCGATTGTGCAACACTAGACTGTTTGCGGGAAGACCAGCAAACCAGAGATGTACCCAGAAAATGACAAGTACCAGAGGTACTCTTCCTATCAATCCTACACCCAGCAAAATCTGCATCGGAATAACCTCGAAGACATAACGATGAAGATGCTGAATACCATATGCCAAATTCGAGGGTATGTTTGAGATACCTTAGGATGCGCTTTACCGCTTGGCGGTGCGAAGCTCGTGGTGAAGCCTGAAAACGAGCGCACAAACACACAGCGAAGTGTATGTCAGGCCTCGTAGCAGTCAAGTAGAGGAGGGAGCCGATCATGCTTCGGAACTCCTTCTGATCTACGGCTTCTCCATCTTCGTCAGGATCCAATGCTACAGATGTAGCCGTTGGAGTGGCGAGGGGCTTCGCATCTGCCATGTCGAATTTCTTGAGCAGGTCCTTGGTGTACTTCGTCTGGTGGACAAAAGTACCTTGTTTGCTTTGTTTGATTTGCAAACCAAGGAAGAAGGTGAGTTCACCCATCATGGACATTTCAAATTCCCTGCTCATGGTATCTGCAAACTCGGCAACCAAAGCATGAGAAGAGCCACCAAAGATGATATCATCCACATAAATCTGAACTAGGAGGAAATCTTTGCCATGCTTGAGAGTAAACAGTGTTTTATCAACAGAGCCCATCAAATACCCCCGCTCAAGCAGAAAAGACTTAAGTCTGTCATACCATGCCCGAGGGGCCTGCTTGAGTCCATAAAGAGCCTTATGAAGTTTAAGGACTTTATGTGGGTACTTGGGGTTTTCAAAACCAGGGGGTTGTTTTACATAAACATCTTCACCTATGAAGCCATTAAGAAAACACTTTTGGCATCCATTTGATAGAGTTTGAATCCCCGGGATGTCGCAAAGGCAAGCAAAATCCTAATGGCCTCAAGGCGAGCAACAGGTGCAAAAGTTTCAGTAAAATCAATCCCTTCTAGTTGAGAAAAGCTCTGAGCTACAAGTCTAGCCTTGTTTCTGACTATAGTCCCATCCTCCCCTTGTTTGTTTTTGAAAATCCATTTTGTTCCAATGAAATGAACATTTGGTGGAGGATCAACTAATGACCAGACTTGGTTTCTCTCAAAATTTTCAAGCTCTTCATGCATGGCATTGATCCAACTAGAATCAGAAAGTGCATGACTAACATCTAAGGGCTCGAAAGAAGCAACAAAAGCGGAATCAATGAAATGAGCACGAGAACGTGTTACCCTTTGATCAAGCTCACCAATGATCTGCTCGGGAGGGTGCATCCTTTGAACATGGTGTGGAGCCTCGCGGCGGGATGCAGTCTCCCCCTCAATTTGTGCGTTGGATTGGTCCAAGATGACCGATGTCGAGGTAGTTGCTTCGAGACCTCGTGCCGAAGTAGTCGAAGCGGGGCCGGCTTCGGGGGTCGATGTCGAGGGTAGCAGGGGTTCATCCTCGAATTCTCCGGGATTTTCTTCTTCGAAGATGGTCTGTTCCATGTCGTGTTCATTTGCCTGTTCAAGTGCAGAACTAACAAAGGGGGTTGATTCATCAAAAGTCACATCACATGACTCGATGACAGTGTTAGTTTCCAGATTAAAAACCCCTCGATGCTTCTCGTTTTTCCTACTTGCGTGGGGAACTTGGTATTTGTCACCCGTACGACATTTTGTGAGGAGGAGCTGTCTTTAATTGTATTGCATATGCTCATCATGTGTGAAATTGCATTTACATCTGTTGCACTCATATGCCCAATTCTAATTCATGAAATCATGACAACTCAGCTCTTTTTAATTTATCTGAAACATTAATGTGCATGATGCTTTCTTTCCAAAACCAAATCATGCTCACTGCTCAATCTTGTATCTAGCATGTATAGGCAGGACTGCTTTAGCTATCTTTTATCTGCTTGATAGCAAGACACCTTTTCTCTGGATGCTAATTTTTGCAACTTGAAAAATTATTCTACATATTCATGGATATTCATAAAATGCTAAACAAATTATTCATTTAAATCAAAATTAAAAAATCCATGATTTACATGCTTCAAGTTAAAAGATCCAGGTGGGTTTGTTTTGTCGCACTACTCTATTCTAGACTGCTTACCATTGCACATTGGTCTGAACTGGAATAGTATAGTGTCTGCCAAAATCATTGCCTTAAGCTTCTGATGGTTTTCATGCCTAGGCTTGGCCTGATTGGAAAGTATAAGGTGGACAAACAAATAACCCCTGGCATTATAAAAAGAACAACAAAATTCATCTGATCATAAAGTTTGCTTTTAATGCTCCACGAGAACTGGACTTGTCTGTCTAGAGTAGAAATTGACTAGCTTTGCGCAGTCCTTGCTTTTACTTGTCTAGTTTTCTTGATTAAGTGGTGATGCTTTTATTTCAAAATGATAAAATCACATGCTATCATCATGTTTTTAGAGAATGTTAAATTGAGCTGAGCACATGAAAAATTGGTATTAATGTTGCCATATTTTTGCTTTATATGTCTTTGCAATTCTGCTCATTTTCAAGCAATGCATCTTTTACATGCTCCTTGATGCTTGCATTGCCAAAGGGGGAGAAATTGTTGAGTGCTCTGTAGCAAGGGGGTAAATTTACTTAGGGGGAGTTTTTATCTTGCATAAGGGGAGATTTGCCGAAGGGGCTTTTACTCTTTTGAAAAGGGGAGGAAAATTCTTTTATCAAGTGACATGATTTGGCTCGTTTCTGAGTTTTTATGGTCACTTGTGTGCTGAAATTCTTTAAATTTTCTTGAACTTGAATTTGGTTGTCAATGCACTCATCAAGGGGGAGATTGAGAAACCAAGGGTTGGTTTCGGAGTCTGTGATGAGTGATTGACAGGCTTTTACCCTCTGGTTCGAAGGGGTACCTCCGAAGGGGTTCGGAGGTTGGATCTCCGAAGGTGTTCGGAGATTGGTTTGGTTGCTGCAGCTGTCGCAGCGGAGTGTGCCTGTCGGAGGGGTCCGATAGTACACGATGACTAGGTTGTACTGAAGGTCTCGGTACTTTGGGCGGTACACCGGAGTGTGTGCCGAAGGATGCTAACCCGGAGAGGTCTCCGGAGTACTAGAAACACTTGTCTATTTGTCTGTGGTGCGCAGGGGACTTCGGAGGCCACGGACGGTTCGCGGCAGGTGAACCTGGGTCAAGCGGGAGGCTTGATGCCAGTGGAGCGGGGAGCTCCGTCACGAAGGCTGCGAAGGGGTCTAGGTCGGTCCTCGGGTCGAGGTGCGCCAGGAGAAGGCAGTAAGTGCGGAGCGTGGCTCCGGGTGAAGGTACTCCGAGACAAAGTCCTCGGAGGCGAGGCACTTCGAAGGGTACTCCGAATGGAGTGACTTCGGAGTCTGGTGGATCAAGTCCTCAGCAGAGGCAAGGTGTTCGAGGTGTGCTCCGGAGGGAGACACTCGAAGGTACCTGTTGGCGCAAATGTTACGCCAACAGGTTCTCTGAAATCAAGAACGAACAAACAGGGAGTTTGTGTTTTAGGACTACTTTGAGCCTCCGAAATGGATAATAGCTCAAGTGGTCCAAATAAGTGTAAATGAATAACTTGTTTTGGATCCCCCCTCCTTTTACAAGGTACAAAGGGGGGTATTTATAGGGGAAAAAGCATAAGGAAAAGACCTATTTACCCCTAGATTACAACCGACATAGTGGAAACTATTCGGTACTATAAACAAGGTTATACACGGTAAAGTACTGAAAGGTAGATGGATAAGCTAGACATCCAATCAATCATGTCCTTCGGCTTCGAGGCCTCCATCTTCCCTTCGGAGGGTTCTCCAGGGCTTCGCACCGTTGCACCCTTTGGCGTGGCGACGCATGCTTCGAACAACAGTTCACTAGCTTCGGAGTCCTCCTCAGCCTTTGAAGGATTAATCTTTAAGCCCTGGAAATGGAGTAATTTCCCCCAACAGTAGCCCCTCGAATACGCCTCTCTATAGTTAACCGGTTTAGAAAGAAGGCAGTATACGGAAGGAACATTTCTATTTTCTGAGGCTTAAAGAGGATTTGGGCATGCGGCGACTTATCCGAAGACTTCGAGCCCAACGCGTTCGAACCTCCCCCTTCGAGTTCTTGATGCCGTGGGAACGCCCGTTGGGAAGGGAACGGTCTCGGAGTGCGAACGTCGTGGGGCACCATTAGATGTAGCCGTTACAGCGCAAGTAGCCGTTACACTTTGCAAAAAAGGTAACGGTCGATTTTTATAGTGGTTGTACGCCGTTCCAATTATCGGACCCACTTGTCGGTGACAGAACCCGAACCTGCAGTGTGAAACCAATCGAAGAGTAGCACTGGATACGCGGTTATAAAAGGAAAAGACAAGGGTTAACCGAGATTTTTTACCGCATCCATCACCTGCGATTCAACTTTCCCCCAATCTTCCAAACTCTTGAGCACCCAAGCGCGATGGCAAGAACTAGCCACACCACTCCGGCAGCGGCCAACACCCTAGCGCAGAGGCAGGCGTGGGCTGCATCGGCAGCAGCGGCAATGGCGGGGACCCCGAGCGGAGCTTGGCCCAAGAATCCTCGGGCGCTCCGTCCGCCCTCCAAGAAGAAGATTGCCCAGAGCTTCATCATCGGCCAATCCGTGAGCACCGCCGAGTCCATTGAAGAAGCAGTGGACGGAAAGCTGGGCGCTGGACTGAGGATTCGAGTCCCCGGGATGGAATCGACTCCAAGGCCGCGAAGCGGGGAAGTGGTGGTCTTCGAAGCAGGCCTGGGACTGCCAGCCGTGGATTTCCTGGCAGAGGTATTGGACTTGTTCCACATAACTCTGCCTCAACTGTCCCCCAACGCCATCGCCCACTTAGCCAGCTTCGAATGGGCGCTCCGGGCAGAGGGATGCGAAGGACGCTCCGAGATCTTTGCCGCGACCCACGAAGCCATATGCCAACCAAAGCCACAAGACGGCCTGGGGGATTCTAAGGTGACGATAGCCTTTGGCAGCGTCAATTTCCAATTACGGAGGGAGCATGCCCTCCACTTCCCTGCAAAAGCTATAAACGACAGGTGGTACACAAACTGGATACTTCGGTGGTTTTACGCCGAAGTCAGAGAAGACTCCCCCCTCGCTGGTCCTCTCCAGGAGATCTGGTTCCGGAAGGAGGCGGACATCTCTCCGAACCCCAGCCTGCTCTCGACGAGGCTAGGGCTGCTCACTTCGGTGGCTCGTCGCATGAGCATGCGCGACCTGGCCGAGGAGTTCATCGCCCTTCAGATCCCTCCCCTCGGAGCCAACTGGCCGATCGTATTCCCCCAAGCCTCAGAGGGGGACCTCCGAAACTTAGGTAAACTTACTCCCTGCAGCATCATGTTAGATGAAGAAATCAATTATATTCATACTTCCATACCTTTTTCTTTCAGCGGTGCCTCTGGCATTGGCTCCGGAGGATATAGTTCGGGCCACCGAACGGGTTCTCGAGGCCCCTTCGGTGGCCGAGAGGCAAAGAAGGACTTTATTGAAATTCCATAGAAAATCAATAAAACAAGACGTTCATCATGCGACCACGTACAATACGGGCAATCATTCACGGTTCGTAGACCGCATTAATACAAAAGTGAATAAAGGTGAAGAGAAACTAATAAAATAAGGGTCCTAGATGAACGCCACCTTCCAGTCTCGCCTTGACTGGGTCGCTACTCCAGACCTGCATCCTCCTCATAGTAGACGGGCTCTGATGGTGTAAGTCAACGGGGTGAGTACAGGGGTACTCAGCAAGCCACCGAATGCAAATATTATGCAGGGTAATAACAAGGGAGATAGTGGCTAATTTTGCGGAAGCGAGTAATTTGTAAAGCATTTAATGTGAACAATTTATTAGTACTGAAACATAAACATGTGTATGCATCATCATCTTCTAACTCGAGGGGTACAGTCAGCCCCACCTCGCTCAACAGTCCTTACATGCCATGAATAACTCAACTATTCAAACAATTGTAAACTAACTGCGAGTAGTCACACAACCCGCCCTTGACCGTGGGCTCGGCTTTTCGAAAAGATTAAGTTTACTCTGATCAGAGATGTACCACTGTACCCACAAGGCACGCACTCATCACCTACACCAAAGTGTAACGAGATGACCCATTTCACGGGAACTCGTGCCAAAACCTTCCATATAGTCCTCCCCGACTCAACAGCACCCTCTTATAGGTTTCATATGGTGTCCCGACGCATCGGAGCCCCACCATACCCCCCCTTGAGCCTCGTCGGTACAAGTCGCCCGCAGGCTAGCCCCTTGCCCCCTCCTCTATGGTGCATCGAGCCGGAGTATTCCATACTTCCAGTTAGGAGTTACCCATTAGACTTGTGGTTGGTACGGAAGTGCTTTGCAACAGATCTCGCAGACCGGTCCTTATAGTGCCCCGGGTGCGACAAACCAATGCCCGAGCTTGCACCCGGAACCCACCATGCTTCTAGCCAACTCCAACAGAGTCCAGAGACAAGAATAACGGGGTATTTCATATACCAGAATCCATCTATCTACGACTCATTCTTTATATCCTATAGCAGTTGTGCGGGTACATTGGGCACTAGCTAATATTGTTATAGTAGAGTGACAAGGAGTTAAGGCTCAATAAGCATGGCTTGGGTTTGCACACAAGGACGGGGATCTAATAAATATAAGTGTAAGGCTTTGATATTTGACTAATGCAATATTCACCTATGAGTTATAGCGATATTTTATTAAATCATGGGCTCAAATATGATCAACTGTTTCCACAGAGGTGGTCGATGACTTGCCTTGATCAGCAAAGGGAGATGGAGGAACCTCGGGGTAGAACTCCTGCTCCTCGACGAACTCGTAGTCTTCTTGATACGGAAAAATAAACAGTACATTCAATAAACAGACAAAAATTCACCAAACACTATACATACACATTTGTGGGTTTTGTTATGTGGAATAAAGTTTTAATATTCTGATGTTTGGTGAATAAACAGTAAACTTAATTTCTTAGAGCTTTATAATTTATTTTTCTGAATTAATAATTTATCCCTAAGGGGTTTTTATTATTTTATTTGTTAAGAATATTTTGGGTAACAGTAACATACTTTTTTATGGCATTAATGTGTAGAGAATATTATTCTGGATTTAACAAAATTTGAATGGTGAAATTTGGAGTTAAAATGAGCAAGATATGAATTTTTGAAGTTTTAAACTATTTTCTGAATTTTATTTAAACTGAAAAACAGCTCTGGTCCACGGTGAGCCAGGCCCATGGTGGACAGGTGCACTGTGCGCGTGGACCGGTTGATCCAGAGCCGTTCGATCAAGATCCAAGGGCCAGGCGTGAGGCGGGAACGTTTTAGTGGTGATCGACGGCTGTGATCGCTCGATACCCCTTCGGGTTTGATCAACGGCCCAGATTAAATCCCGAAGGGATTTAATCCATGCGCTTCGATCACGATCGTGCGGCCAGGAAGGATTCCGGCACGGCACGCGCTAAGGGGGGTTTTTACTCCTTTCGTCCCCGACTCCGGCGGAGCAACGGTGACGAATTCCGGCGACGGCGAGGGGTAATCGACCAAGCTAAGGGCTAAAACGGGACTAGTGAGGCCAGGGGAATTCGATCGTACAACGGTGGCGGTGGCGGTGAGCTGACGGTGACCGGCGCCGAAGAGGGGCGATGGAGTTCCTCGGGTCCGGCGGCGGCGAGGCGATCCGGCGGTCCTCTCGACTAACGGAGGCGTGGCCGAGGACGGGCGCGTCTCTGCGGTCACGAAGGTGGCAGTGGCGCGGACGGAGGGGAACGGAGTCGACGGCGATGGCTCGCTGGAGGTGGAGCAGGAGGTGAAACCGAAGAAATGGAGCGGGGCGCTCGGGATTGCTTCGGCTAGGGCGTTAAGGGTGTGGGTGGTGTGCGGTGGCCGGAGGGGTATAAATAGGGGGTTTGCCGGCGTAAGGAGGGAAGGATGCCGGTGGAAATCTGAGGGGTTCCATTTGTGCGTCGGCGAGCTTCCATGCGTACGGGTAGGCTTCTATAATCATGAATCCGCGTCGGGCTTGGATGGAAAGAGATCGCCGGAGTGAGGGGATCATGATCCAGTGCTCGGTTGGGCGAAATCGGGCGGCCGGCGGCGGATTTGGAAGGGGATCTCGCCGGATAAGGAAGGGGGATCCCCTTCCAACGAAGAAGACGAAGCTGACAGGTGGCCCCCACCTGTCAGCGGGCGAAACAGAAAAGGAAGGGCCGACAGGCGGGTCCGGGCGGTCAGTGGGCGAAGGCGGCGCGGCAGAGGCTGACCGGTGGGACCGAAGCGAGCGCGGGTGGGAGAGAGAGGAGGGAAGCGGCGCCGACAGGAGGGACCCACGGGTCAGTGACTCATGGCTTGGGCTGGGCTGGGCTGAGGGCGAATTCGGGGTTGCGGCCCATTAAGGATTTAAAATCTTTTCCGATTTAAAATAATTCCAGTAATTCATTTATTTGATTAAGGGTTGAATCACTGTTGGTAAAAATTTGTAAAAATTCCTGAAATTATGTTTTGGCCTCTAGTTTATCTCATAAAATTTTCAAGTCCATATTTTGAGTATTTCTCCCTGTTTGGCTTTATTTGGGTTCTTTTAGGATTTTTCTTTAATAAATAAATCCAGAAATGATTAAATAATCTTTTTCTTTTATTTTTTTGTTTTTATTTCTTGGGGTGTTACAATCCTATCCCCCTTAGAGAGAATCTCGTCCTCGAGATTCGGATCAATCCTCGAATAGCTCAGGATGTTGTGCCTTGAGTTCATCTTCTTTTTCCCATGTAGCTTCTTCTACCGGATGATTGCTCCACTGCACTTACAGAAGCGGATGACCCGACTCCTAGTGATCCTTTCTTTGACTTCCAATATCTTAACAGGCTTTTCCACATAGGTCAGATCCTCTTGGACATCCAACTTCTGTAGATCCACTTGATCTGTCGGGACGCGCAGACACTTCTTGAGTTGGGATACGTGAAATACGTCATGTACTCCAGCCAATGAGGGCGGTAATTCCAACTGATATGCAACTTCGCCTTGGCGTCGAACAATGGGAAATGGTCCAACATATCGAGGGGCCAACTTTCCTCTCATGTTAAACCGTTGAGTACCACGGAGAGGCGTAACTCGAAGGTAAACATGATCTCCTTCTTCAAAGGCTAGGTCTCGGCGACGATTGTCTGCGTAGCTCTTTTGTCGTGATTGGGCCGTCTTGAGTCGGTCTCTGATGATTCGTACCTTCTCTTCAGCTTCACGAAGAATGTCTGTTCCGAACACTTGGGATTCACCAGTTTGGTCCCAAAGTAGAGGTGTTCTGCACTTACGTCCATATAGGGCTTCAAAAGGAGACATCTGAAGGCTGGCTTGATAGCTGTTGTTGTACGAAAACTCAGCGTACGACAAGCTCTTGTCCCAAGTGTTCCAAAATCCAAGACACATGCCCACAGCATATCCTCTAATATCTGATTCACCCTCTCTATTTGTCCATCCGTCTGAGGGTGGTAGGCCGTACTGAAATTCAATCTTGTGCCCATCTCCTCTTGAAGGTTCTTCCAGAAACGAGAGGTAAACTGACTTCCTCTGTCGGACACTATCTTCTTGGGCACTCCATGAAGACACACGATCCGGGCCATGTATAGTTCTGCAAGCTTAGGGCCACTAAAGGTTGTTTTGACGGCTATGAAATGGGCTACTTTCGTAAGACGATCGATGATCACCCAAATAGAATCATACCCAAGTTGGGTCTTTGGCAGTCCGGTGATGAAATCCATACCGATCTCTTCCCACTTCCATTCAGGCACTTTAAGTGGCTGTAACAATCCTGTAGGTCTCTGATGTTCAGCTTTTACTCTTCTGCAGGTGTAACATTCGGCGACGAACTGGGCAATCTCTCTTTTCATGCTAACCCACCAATAACGTTCCTTCAGGTCCTGGTACATCTTGGTACTGCCGGGATGAATGGAGTACAACGTCTCGTGGGCTTCTCTCAGGATAAGGGTCTTTATCTCTGGCTTATCCGGCACACATATCCGGGTTCCAAACCATATGGTGCCATTCTCGTCCTCTGAAAACCCTGGGGCTTTTCCTTGTCTCATGTTCTTCCTGATGGCAGCTATATCCGGGTCTTCCAATTGAGCTTCGCGAATTTGCTCGAACAAGACAGGTTGGGTCTCCAAGGTGGCTAGATATGCTCTGGTGGTTAACCCAAGATTCAACTTTTCCATCTCTCTACATAACAAGGGTGCGTGTTCTTGAATCATCATGGTTGTGCAATATCCCTTGCGACTTAATGCATCAGCTACCACATTTGCTTTTCTGGGGTGGTAGTGAATACCTAAGTCATAGTCCTTTATTAATTCCATCCATCGTCTTTGCCTCAGATTGAGGTCTGGCTGTGTGAAGATGTACTTCAAGCTCTTGTGATCCGTAAAGATCTCACAGCGATTTCCGACCAAATAATGTCTCCAAATCTTAAGGGCGTGTACCACAGCGGCTAATTCCAAATCGTGGGTCGGGTAGTTCAACTCATGCGGTCTCAACTGACGGGAGGCATAAGAGATAACTTTTCCATCTTGCATAAGAACACATCCCAATCCCTGGCGAGATGCGTCACAATAGACATGGAAGTCTTTACGGATATCGGGTAGGGTCAGTATGGGTGCCGATACCAAACGGCTCTTGAGAGTGCGGAAACTTTCCTCGCATTCTGGAGTCCATTCAAACTTCTCTCCTTTCTGCAACAATTTGGTCATTGGCTTGGCTATCTTAGAAAAATTCTCAATGAACCTCCGATAATATCCGGCCAAACCCAGAAAACTTCGTATCTCAGATACGTTCGTGGGTGGCAGCCAATCCGTAACTGCTTGTACGTGAGGAGCCATGCTGAATAGCGTGGGCCTCATGGCTCCAGATGTGATGAGTCATTGTCAACGATAGTCAAAGAGGACTGAAGAAGAGAGGAGATCTGCTGTTTCATGGGCCGCGTGTGACTCAGGTACACGGGCAGCGAGCGACTGTCGGGCAGAGGAGGCTGCGAAGTCGGGCTGGCCCAATCCGGGTGCATGGGCCAGAAGCAGTAGAAGACCCACTGGGCTGTTGACCAGGACTGACTCAGGTACACGAGCGGTGAGTGATTGCCGGGCTGAGAGAGCTGCGGAGTCAAGCCAGCCCAATCCGGGTACCTGGTGCAAAGCCGGTGGAGGCTTTGTCAGTTTCGGCGCAAAACTGACAACCGTCGATCTTGTATCCGACTGTCCAGAAGAGAAGCCGTAGTCGCTACGAAAGCTGAGCTTCCGGATAAGTCATCTGTAACTCTAGGCCCACAGTCAGTCAGTCGTGTCTGTAAAAATTCCTAAGGGCAGTAGAGTCTTTTCATTTATTATTGCGTCTGTAAAAACCCTAAGGGGCTGGTAGAATATTCCTAGTGTTGGGCTGCCTATAAATAGGACCCCAATCCCTATGGTTTGGACCACCCTTTTGGCTGAAATCAAATCCACTCTATTGGGTCACTTTTTGTCTCTTGCCTTGCCTCTCTCTTCTCTTGCTCCTTGCTTGCGCCGCCAGGAAGTTTTTGCTCCTGTGTTTAATGCCTTGCATTTAATGTTGCAGTAAAGGCCCTATTTTGTTGTGTGAAGCATCTGCAATGGTTTTAATGGCTACATTTCATTTGCATAGCAAGTTTTCCCATGATTTTTGAGGCTTTGGAAGCTTCGGCTGGGTGTGTTCTTCACGCTAGTAGTACTAGTTCTTGCTGTTGCAAGTAGTACTGCTTTACTGCAGCTACAGTGCTCTGTGCAGCTTTTTACCTTCTACTGCACAGCTTTTTGATCGAAGCTGACAGGCTCTATCACCTTTTCTGGCTGTGTTTCTGGCGAAGCCCTTCTCTGTTCGAAGCCCCTCAACTCCGTGAGGTAGGCTTCGATCTATCATCTTCGAAGGCTTCGTTCGATCTTCTATCTTCGGTTTGCGTCCTGTGTTGCTAAGCTTCGAAGTATTTTCTGAACGGACAGCATCGCATACTTCGATCGACAGTGCGAAGGGGCTTCGGCTCTAGCTGTTCGAAGTCCATACCTCGATAGATTTCGAAGTTGGGTTCGAAGCTTGTAGTTCCGCTAGGCCTCGCACTGACTTTTGTGTGGCGTATCACCCTTCGCTTCTCTTTTCGAAGCTTGCTCTTTTCGGAGGTAGAGTATAGGGTTCGGGCTTTGTTTTCAGTCGTGTGACAGGCTTTGCTTCTTTGTTCGAAGGTTGTCCGTTTGTGTGTTGTGTTCGAAGCTTTCTGTTCGAAGGTTTTGCTTCGAAGCATTCGGTTCGGAGCTGTGTTCGAAGTTTTGTCTTCGAAGTGCACACTTCGAAGCAGGCTCCGACTCTATCACTTCGGTCCGAAGCTTACTTCGCTCCCTGCTCCTTCGAACTAGGTTAGACAGAAATACCTTCGGCATCTCGGACAAGCTTCGCAACTGACCTCCGAAGCAGGCTTCGTCACCATCTCCGAAGCAGACCTCGACGGGCGAAGCAGGCTTCGTCAAGTTCCGAACAGGAGACAAATTTGGACAGTAACTTCTCATTTCACATTACATATACTTAGATTATTTCTTTGGGAAGTTTAGGCCTGTTACACCGTGTTCATCTGCCTAGTTGCACTACTTTAATAGTTCTCTGTTTATCATCAGTTGCTTCTAGGTTAGATACCTTTAGACTTAGGCCTTCTGTTTATTTTCTGCTGCGTAGTCTTTTGAGGTGCGTTGGGTATTGGGAACAGGCCATTGATTCGAAAGAATTTTTAAGGTGCCCATTCACCCCCCCTCTGGTCGCTACTTTCGGTCCTACAAGTGGTATCAGAGCTTGGTTAGGGTTTTTCCATATCTTAACCGGTTCTAAACCCCAGTAGTGACCATGACGTCCCCTGGCAAGGTCCCGTCCTTGGAGGCCTATGGCTATAATTATTGGAAGACTCGCATGAGAGCCTATCTTATGAGCCAGGGTTCGGACATTTGGGATATTTGCGTTCACACCACATTTGTCATATTGCCAGTTACTGAGCAGGGTACTGCTGGTATCATTGCTCAGCATCTCAGCAACAGTAAGACTGTGAACATTTTGTTTTCTGGTTTAGGTCCCACTGAGTTTGAGCATGTGAGTCATCTCTCCACTGCAAGAGAGATCTGGGCTACCCTCAAGGCACACCATGAGGGAACAACACAGGTCAAGGCTCGGCTCTATCAGACCTACCGGCGTGAATATGAGAATTTCACACAGAAGCCGGTGAATGTGTTGAGGCTTTGTTTGGTCGTTTTCAGTCGATCATTAACAAGCTTCGGGACAACAAGGTTGAGGGTGCTCAGTTAGTCTCAGATCACGAGCAGGCACTCAAGGTTCTCCATACCTTGGACCCAAAGATCTGGGAGATCAAGGTATCCTCTATCGTTGAGAGTACTTCTTACGATACCTTGACCATTTCTGAGTTATTTAGCAAGCTGAAGGCCACTGAGGTAGATATCCAGTTGAGATCAAATCTCACTGGTTCTGGATCAAAATCCCTGGCCCTTGCTACACCTTCTGTTGATCCCTCTGCTGTGAGCTGTGCTGGGTTCTCCTTGATGTCTATCACTGAGGACCAGCTTGAGTTGTTGGGAGATGATGATTTGTGTCTTTTTAACAACCGGGTGTGTCGTGTCTATGATAAGAGAATGTTCAAAAGACATGGCACAAAATCCGGATGCTTTGAGTGTGGTGATCCAGGACACTTCATCGCCGACTGCCCCAAGCGCAATGGATACAAGAAGGGCATCGGTGGTGGCTTCCATGACTCCGGCAAGCACGAGAGCTCATCCTTCATCAAGGGCAAGCCAAAGACCAGATTCTTCAGAAAGGCCCTGAAGGACTACCGGCGAGAAAACAAGAAGTGCGACAAGGCCTTCTTCGCCGAGATGGAGAAAAGCTACTCCAAGCGGTCCACGTCTTCTTCCTCTTCATCGAGCTCAAGTGATGAGGAGATCGCCATCAAGAAGGGGAAGGACAAGGACGATCCGGCGGGCCTCTGCTTCATGGCCTTCGGAGACAAGCCGAAGAGCCGCTCACACCAGCGCCGAAGATCCCGCAAGAGCTTATGCTCAATGGCTCTTGGGGATAGGGAAGAAAAGAGCTCCTCCGACGACTCCGACGACGACGACAACAAGGTATCATCTTATGAGCGAGAAATTGTTGATTTACTTGAGAGCAATAGTCAGGAGTTAAAGTATCGGGATAAACTGCTTAGGGGGGCCAAGAAAAGGATAGACGAGTTAGAAAGTGAGCTTGCCGTAGCCAACGGCAGAATTGAGAGTCTATCTTCTTCCCCTTGCTTGGGTGATAGCAGTGAGTGCCCGAACTGTGAGGTGCTTCTGTGTGACCTGTCGACTCTGAAGTCCAGGTACACAGAAAGGGTTGATGAGAGGGACGCTTTGGCCACAGAGCTTGAAAGCGCTCAGCTGGAGATGAAAGATGCTCAAGCCACTGTCGTCGCACCCTGTGTTGATTGCCCATCTCATCTAGCTGCCTTAGCTGAGCTGAAATCCAAGGGTGATGAGCATTTGGGTGATTTAGAGAGGTTGAGAGCTGAGCTTGCCCAGACTAGGCTAGAGCTTGAGACACTGTCAGTTCCACCCACTGTCTGTGAGAACTGCTTGTCTCTTAGAATGGAGTTGATTAAGCTTAAAGCCGAAAAGTCTGTCCAAGTAGAGAGTGAGTGTGAGACCTGCTTGTCTCAGGAGGAGGTTCTAGCTTCCTTGAGAGAGGAGCTAGCAGATTCTCAGAATGAGAACTTTTACCTCCGTTCTATCCTGAGTTGGATCAGTGCCAGAGAGCCACAGCTTGGCATGATGATCCAGCAGTTCAAGAGGCAGGATGGGTTTGGGGTAGGTTACACCTACACCAAGGCTGACTTTGAGAGTGCCATTAGCCGGGCAGTGGAGTGGAGTAAAATGACTCCAGAGCAGAGGTATCCCAAGACTCACTCCACTGAGTCTTCCCAGGCTTGTCAGCCCAAGGATGGAGTGATCCATGAACCATCTAAAGCTCCACCCAAGAAACCTATCTGGGTTCCAAAGCCCAAAAATCTCCACACTTCTCTTGACTCTCTTCCTGGACCCTCTCAACCCAAGAAGACAACACCAAACACCACTAAGCCCAAACAACCCAAGCCTCAACCACATCCCAAGAAGCCCACCTATCATTGTGAGTACTGTCAGAGAGATGGGCATCTTGCAGAGTTCTGCTTCAGGAGGAAGCGGGTTGAGAGAGCAGAGAGGGCTCGTAGTGATCAGGAGCAGTTCTACCAGCAGGGTGGTAGACTGCGTATTCCTCGGCGCGGGGAGAGGCTGGAGGCCAGGCCGCATCGTGTAGGTGGTGGTAGAGGAGACGGCTTTCTTGCCCGTGCTCCAGTTGGTGGTGTCCATTCCGGTAGAGTTCCAAACCGTGTTGGCTACGGTTCTGGACCTCGTGGCCGCAGGGTTAGGCAGAACCAAGGACCGCGCTTTGAGCCGTGTTTTGGTCCAAACTCTTTTGATGGTTTTCGCTTTCCATCTTTTGAGCAGATGGCTCGACACTGGTTTAGCTCTTTTGCTAAACCTGGTGCCGGACCATTTGCTCCCACTTACAGACACTGATTGTGCAGGACCGGGGACTGGAGGATGTTTGGATCATGGACTCAGGATGCTCTCGCCACATGACGGGACATCGAAGATGGTTCTCCAGTCTCACTCCCCCGAGCTCCAAAGAATACATCATGTTCGGGAACAGCGGTCAAGGGAAAGTAAGTGGCATAGGCTCTATTCGCATTTCAGATCATTTCTCTTTAAAGAATGTTGCTTTGGTTAAAAATTTGAACTTCAACTTGATTTCTGTTTCGCAACTTCTTGAGGATGGTTTGGAAGTGCGTTTTAAGAAGGGCAATTCTTCTGTGGTTGATTCTAGAGGGTCTTTGATTTGCCAGATTTTACCTTTCGGTAATGTTTTTCGAATTGACTTCTCTAGTTCTTTTGGCCCTTCTCGTTGTTTGATTGCTGGATCTTCTTCTGAGCTCTGGAAGTGGCATAGGAGGTTAGGTCACTTGAGTTTTGATCTGCTAGTCAGGTTAAGCTCTATGGACCTCATCCGAGGATTGCCCAAGCTTAAGATGGAGAAGGATCTAGTTTGTCATCCCTGTCGTCATGGGAAAATGGTTGCCGCTTCTCACTCACCTGTGACTCAGGTGATGACTTCGTATCCGGGCGAGCTTTTACATTTGGACACTGTAGGTCCTGCTCGGGTACGTTCAGTCGGTGGGAAATGGTATGCACTTGTGATTGTTGACGACTTTTCTCGATTCTCGTGGGTTTTCTTTTTGGAGTCTAAGGATGAAACGTTTCAGTTTGTTCATGACCTGATTTTGAAGCTGAAGAATGAGAACAATGGTCGGATGCGAGCAATTCGCTCCGACAACGGCTCTGAGTTCAAGAACTCTCAGTTCATCAGCTTCTGTAGTGATCAGGGTTTGGACCATCAGTTTTCTTCTCCTTACACTCCCCCACAGAACGGCGTTGTGAAACGAAAGAACCGCACGCTAGTCGAGATGGCCAGGACGATGCTCGATGAGCATAGGACTCCTAGGCGTTTTTGGGCTGAAGCCATGAACACGGCTTGCTATCTGGCCAACCGCATCTTTCTTAGAGCTTACCTTGGTAAGACTTCATATGAATTGCGGTTTGGCAGACAGCCCAAGGTGAGCCACTTGCGAGCGTTTGGCTGCAAGTGCTTTGTGCTCAAGAAGGGAGGGCATTTGGACAAGTTTGAGTCTCGTTGCTGGGATGGTGTTTTTCTTGGTTATGCATTGTATTCTCGAGGCTTCCGTGTTTGGAACCTTGAATCCCAGCTGCTTGTCGAGACCTGTGAGGTTTCATTTGATGAGTCCTTGCCTTCTTTGACTCCTTCTTTTGATCCTTCTGATGGTGAGCTCGGAGAGTCCATCTTCGAGGAAGATGATGACACTCCAACCACTAATGAGGGTGGGCCTTCTGCACCCCCCGCAGAGCCCACACCTTCTGAGACTTCGAGTGAGGATGAGGGCGGACCTCTGATCACTTCTTCCACTACGATCGAGCCCCCTCAGTCGAGTCCAGAAGTGCCAGCTGTTGACTCTGGTGAGGTGACTTCAGATCACCAGGTAACCCGAGCAGTTCAGCGTGACCATCCCTCAGAGCTCATCATAGGTGATCTGACTGAGAGAACTTTGCGTTCTTCTGCCTCTCTTGCTGTGTTTGCTGAATCTGCGTTTGTTGCATCTTTTGAGCCCAGAGATGTTTCTCATGCTCTTTGTGATTCTAATTGGATTAATTCTATGCAAGAAGAGCTTGAGAACTTTGTCCGCAATCGGGTTTGGACACTAGTTGAGCCACCACCAGGATGCAACCCCATAGGCACCAAGTGGGTATTCAAGAACAAACAAGGTGAAGATGGGGTTGTGGTGCACAACAAAGCTTGACTAGTTGCCCAGGGTTATTGCCAGAAGGAAGGTATTGACTTTGAAGAAACCTTCGCCCCTGTTGCCCGTCTTGAGTCCATTCGCATTCTTTTAGCTTTTGCCGCTTCGAAGGGTTTTAAGCTTTTTCAAATGGACGTTAAGAGTGCTTTTCTGAACGGGTTCATAGAGGAGGAAGTTTATGTTAGGCAACCCCCCGGTTTTGAGAACCCTAAGTTTCCTCGACATGTTTTTAAGTTGCACAAAGCTTTATACGGGTTGAAGCAAGCCCCCAGGGCTTGGTATGACCGGTTGAAGCAATTTTTGTTGGGGAAGGGCTTTGTGATGGGTTCTGTGGACAAAACTCTTTTCTTGCTCAGAGATGCTTCAGATTTTTTAGTTGCTCAGATTTACGTGGACGATATTATTTTTGGCGGTACTACTGATTCTCTTGTGTCCAAGTTCTCTGAGCAGATGCACAGTGAGTTTGAGATGAGCCTCATGGGTGAGCTCAAGTACTTCTTAGGGCTCTAGATCAAGCAGACCAAGGACGGCACCTTCATCCACCAAGGTAAGTACACTCGTGATATGTTAAAGAAATTTGACTTTGGTGGTGAATTGAAGCCGCAGATGACCCCGATGGGCACTTCTGGGGGTCTGGACAAGGATGAGAGCGGTGTCAAGGTCAATGAAAGGGAGTTTCGAGGGATGATCGGTTCGCTACTGTACTTGACGGCGACAAGACCGGACATACAGTTCGCCGTGGGACTTTGCGCGCGTTTCCAGTCTTCATCGCGCGCGTCTCATCGGCAGGCTGTCAAGCGCATCTTCAGGTATCTCACTTATGCGCCCGATCTCGGTCTTTACTATTCAACATCATCATCTCTTGATTTATCTGGCTTTTCGGATGCCGACTTTGGTGGGTGCCGGTTGGATCGCAAGTCGACTTCCGGTACTTGCCAGTTTCTTTGTTCTTCTCTTGTCTCTTGGTCTTCTCGAAAGCAATCTGGAGTTGCTCTTTCGACCACTGAGGCTGAGTACGTAGCTGCTGCTAGCTGCTGCTCACAGTTGGTTTGGATGATTTCCACTCTGCGAGATTTTGGGTTGTTCTTTCCTACCAGGATTCCATTGTTTTGCAACAGCACTAGTGCCATTAGTGTAGGGAAAAACCCATGTCTTCATTCAAAAACCAAACACATTGATGTGCGCTTTCACTTTCTGCGGGATCAATATGAGAAAGGTATCATTGACCTTGTTCATGTTGATACCCATCATCAGTTGGCTGACATTTTCACCAAACCCCTAGATCAGTCTACCTTTGAGCGTTTACGAGGGGATTTGGGTGTTGTATATCCTTTCTAGGATATTTTGCGTCAGTTTTTCTTTCTTCTTTACTCTTTTCTTGAGTCTTTTTGTGTGTGTTCATATCATACATATTCACATATCACACATTTGAGCCTGCTTCTGTTATATGATTGAACTGCTTTACTTAGTCTAGCTGGTACATGCTTTTGATTACTTGTCAATGATCATGCTTTGGTTCAGTTCACTTGATATATCTGATATCTGTCATATGCATGGCTTTTATGCTTTAAACCTGAAAAATGATCACCATTGCTTCTGGTAACTAGCATGCGTAGGCTGAGTGTTTTTGCTATCTGTTACATGCCTTATAGCTAGTTCATCACATAGATGCAGATATGCAACTTGGACATCTTTATGCTTTAACATGGAAAATGAGCTATAAAAATGATAAAAATCAAAAATGAATGAAAATTCCATGCCTTTTATGCTTGAGTTGAAAAGATCCAAGTGGGTTTGCTTTGTCGCATTGCATTGTTCTGGACTGCTTACCATAGCACTTTGGTATGAACTAGGACAGTGTAGTGTATGCCAAGATCAATGTCTTAAGCTTCTGATGGTCCAGTTCTGGCCTAGGCTTGACTTGGTCGGTTAGCATAAGGTTTGACATGCAAATAACCCTTGGCAGAAATGAAAAAGGAAAATTGAAAAAGCCTGAACTTTTAAAAGATAACAAGTTCGCTGAAGCACGTTTGTTTTGGATTGCTTATCTTGGTAGATATCAGTTAGCTTCTGCATCTCATGCTTTACCTTGCTTGTTAACTAGCAAATGTGGTGATGCCTTTGTTTACCAAAACTGAAAAATGCATGCTACTGACTTCCTTTAGATATCATCTATTGCACTGATCATGCCATGTGTCTTAGACAGTATCTCTTTTGCTGTATCTATTAGATGTTGTAATTGCAGTCAATCATATCTGAGAAGCATGTTTTCTACACTCCTTCTGCACTCCAGTTGAATTCACTGCATATTTTGAGGGGGAGTTGCATTTCAGGGGGAGTCTGTGTCTCTTTTGAGTGCTTGATGAGTTCACTTGTCAACAAGGGGGAGAAAATTTGCGATCAGAGTTTAAGGGGGAGTTCTTACTCTGTTAATATCCTTGTTGTTCTGAACTCACACTCATTTTGAGCTTTTACGTTTTGGTTAACCATAATGACCGTTTCTTGCTTTTGTTTGGCTTTTGGTCATTAGGGTTAAACTTTTACCTTATTTTTCTTCTTCTCTGTTTTCTTGTGTTTTGTTTTCGTGTTTCCACATTTGTTCGCAGGTGCTGAAGAGCTGAAGAAGAGGAGTGTTGACAATGCACTCATCAAGGGGGAGATTGAGGAGCCATGCTGAATAGCGTGGGCCTCATGGCTCCAGATGTGATGAGTCATTGTCAACGATAGTCAAAGAGGACTGAAGAAGAGAGGAGATCTGCTGTTTCATGGGCCGCGTGTGACTCAGGTACACGGGCAGCGAGCGACTGTCGGGCAGAGGAGGCTGCGAAGTCGGGCTGGCCCAATCCGGGTGCATGGGCCAGAAGCAGTAGAAGACCCACTGGGCTGTTGACCAGGACTGACTCAGGTACACGGGCGGTGAGTGATTGCCGGGCTGAGAGAGCTGCGGAGTTAGGCCGGCCCAATCTGGGTACCTGGTGCAAAGCCGGTGGAGGCTTTGTCAGTTTCGGTGCAAAACTGACAACTGTCGATCTTGTATCCGACTGTCCAGAAGAGAAGCCGTAGTCGCTACGAAAGCTGAGCTTCCGGATAAGTCATCTGTAACTCTAGGCCCACAGTCAGTCAGTCGTGTCTGTAAAAATTCCTAAGGGTAGTAGAGTCTTTTCATTTATTATTGCGTCTGTAAAAACCCTAAGGGGCTGGTAGAATATTCCTATTGTTGGGCTGCCTATAAATAGGACCCCAATCCCTATGGTTTGGACCACCCTTTTGGCTGAAATCAAATCCACTCTATTGGGTCACTTTTTGTCTCTTGCCTTGCCTCTCTCTTCTCTTGCTCCTTGCTTGCGCCGCCAGGAAGTTTTTGCTCCTGTGTTTAATGCCTTGCATTTAATGTTGCAGTAAAGGCCCTATTTTGTTGTGTGCAGCATCTGCAATGGTTTTAATGGCTACATTTCATTTGCATAGCAAGTTTTCCCATGATTTTTGAGGCTTTGGAAGCTTCGGCTGGGTGTGTTCTTCACGCTAGTAGTACTAGTTCTTGCTGTTGCAAGTAGTACTGCTTTACTGCAGCTACAGTGCTCTGTGCAGCTTTTTACCTTCTACTGCACAGCTTTTTGATCGAAGCTGACAGGCTCTATCACCTTTTCTGGCTGTGTTTCTGGCGAAGCCCTTCTCTGTTCGAAGCCCCTCAGCTCCGTGAGGTAGGCTTCGATCTATCATCTTCGAAGGCTTCGTTCGATCTTCGATCTTCTATCTTCGGTTTGCGTCCTGTGTTGCTAAGCTTCGAAGTATTTTCTGAACGGACAGCATCGCATACTTCGATCGACAGTGCGAAGGGGCTTCGGCTCTAGCTGTTCGAAGTCCATACCTCGATAGATTTCGAAGTTGGGTTCGAAGCTTGTAGTTCCGCTAGGCCTCGCACTGACTTTTGTGTGGCGTATCACCCTTCACTTCTCTTTTCGAAGCTTGCTCTTTTCGGAGGTAGAGTATAGGGTTCGGGCTTGGTTTTCAGTCGTGTGACAGGCTTTGCTTCTTTGTTCGAAGGTTGTCCGTTTGTGTGTTGTGTTCGAAGCTTTCTGTTCGAAGGTTTCGCTTCGAAGCATTCGGTTCGGAGCTGTGTTCGAAGTTTTGTCTTCGAAGTGCACACTTCGAAGCAGGCTCCGACTCTGTCACTTCGGTCCGAAGCTTACTTCGCTCCCTGCTCCTTCGAACTAGGTTAGACAGAAATACCTTCGGCATCTCGGACAAGCTTCGCAACTGACCTCCGAAGCAGGCTTTGTCACCATCTCCGAAGCAGACCTCGACGGGCGAAGCAGGCTTCGTCAAGTTCCGAACAGGAGACAAATTTGGACAGTAACTTCTCATTTCACCTTACATATACTTAGATTATTTCTTTGGGAAGTTTAGGCCTGTTACACCGTGTTCATCTGCCTAGTTGCACTACTTTAATAGTTCTCTGTTTATCATCAGTTGCTTCTAGGTTAGATATCTTTAGACTTAGGCCTTCTGTTTATTTTCTGCTGCGTAGTCTTTTGAGGTGCGTTGGGTATTGGGAACAGGCCATTGATTCGAAAGAATTTTTAAGGCGCCCATTCACCCCCCCCCTCTGGTCGCTACTTTCGGTCCTACACTACGGTGGCAGGGTCTACTGCGATTCCTTGCGCAGAGATGATGTGTCCAAGGAACTTTACTTCCGCCGTCCAAAACTTGCATTTGCTGTACTTGGCATATAATTGGTGTTCCCTTAGCTTCCCTAAGGTTAACCGGAGGTGAGCCTCGTGCTCTTTCTGGTCCTTGGAATAAATGAGGATGTCGTCTATGAAGACTACGATGAACTTATCCAAATATTCCATGAACACCTTATTCATCATGTTCATGAAGAATGCAGGGGCGTTGGTCAATCCAAAGGACATAACCGTGCACTCATACAATCCATAACGGGTGGTAAAGGCCGTCTTGGGTATATCTTCTTCTCGAATCCTCAATTGATGATATCCAGAACGCAGGTCGATCTTCGAGAATACCGTAGCTCCCTTTAGCTGGTCGAAGAGATCGTCGATCCGAGGCAACGGATACTTATTCTTGATGGTTACTTCATTCAAAGCGCGGTAGTCTACACACATACGCGTAGCCTTGTCTTCTTTCTTCTCGACGAAGATGACGGGGGCACCCCATGGCGATTTACTCGGTCTAATGTAACCTTTCCTTTCGAGATCCTCCAGTTGCTGCTTCATCTCAGCTAACTCATTAGCGGCCATCCGGTATGGTCGCTTATAAATAGGGGTGGTTCCGGGCACCAAGTCGATCCTGAACTCGATGTCCCTCTTGGGTGGCATCCCTGGTAGATCCTCTGGGAATACGTCCGGGTATTCACTGACTACTGGTATCTCCTCCAAGGTAATCTGATGTAGTCTTGTCCTTCCGGTCTTCATGCTTGGCATCTGGAATGTGACGATAGTCCCTTCTTCATTAGTCACAGTCACTTTTCTTTGGGCACATTCTATTACTCCTTGATGTTTATTTAGCCAATCCATCCCTAGAATGAGATCCAAACCTTGACATTCTATTAGAATGGGGTCGGCCCAAAATATCGTGCCTTGGATATCTACCCATACCCTTGGACTAAAAGAATAGGCGAGGGTTTGCTTGCCCGGGGTAGCTATTAACACTGGTCTGGGTAGTTCACTTATGTCCAGGGCATTTCTTTCCACAAAAGCAGTTGATATAAAGGAGTGGGTAGCTCCGTTGTCAAATAATACCACTGCAAGCGATGAATGAACCATAAACTTACCCATGACAATCTCCGGGACGGCCTGGGCTTCTTCGGCGGTGACGTGGTTGACCTTGGCGCGGACGGCGGGGTTTGAGGCGACGCCTTGAGTACGCTTGGGATGAGGGCACTGATGGGAGTAGTGCCCCTCCTGGCGGCAGTTGAAGCATACCATAGGCTTGCCGTGCCTGTCTCTCAGGATCTCCGGCTTCTTGGCCGGGGCAGCTGGGGCGGCTGGTGCGGCGGGAGCGGGGCGAGGTTGTCTGGCTCCGGCATTGGCGGCAGGTGGTGCCGGACGATACACTGGGCGGGGGTGGTACTGCGGTGCTAGTGGAGGAGGGCTGAATCGGGGCCTCTGTGCCATGCCTTGGTTCTGCCTGAAGGCAATCATCCTCTTCTTCTTCAAGTCAACCTTATTCTGTTGGGTCTCCTGCATAATAGCCTTGTTCACCAACTTTTGAAAGTTGGCGAAATCTCCAGAGATGAGTTGTAGGGACAACTCATCCTTCAGTCCCCGGAGGAACTTGGCTTGCCTGGACGCATCCGTACGAACCTCCTCAGGTGCGTATCGGGCCAGACGGTTGAACTCGTGCAGATACTCGGTCACGGATCTGCTCCCCTACTGCAGGTCTCTAAACTCCTGTTGTTTTTGCACGATAATGCTGTCGGGGATGTGAGCGGCACGGAAAGCGGCCGAGAACTCCGCCCAAGTGTGGGCGTGTCCCTCTGGCAGTGTCTCGCGAAGATTGTCCCACCATTCTGTGGCGGGACCATGGAGTTGGTGGGTGGCGAAGGCCACCTTCTCCTTCTCAGTGCAGGTCAATAGATCGAGCTTCTTCTCGATGGTCCTCAACCAATCCCCAGCCTCCATGGGGTTGGTGGTGCTTGAAAAGGTCGGTGGGCGAACTCGGAGGAACTCCGAGAGCTAAGAGGCGGGAGCGGGAGCTGGTGCGGTGAGACGGTGCAGCTCGGGCTGTTGGTGGAGGCGGAAAAACTAAGCCTGCTGCTCCTGCATCTGCTGTTGCTGTTGTTGCATCTGGTTCAGCAAAGCAGTGACTAGCTGGTTTTGGGTGGCCATCATTTCGACCACTGTAGGGTGATTAGCGATTGGGGCTTGCCTTTGCCCCGTGGCTCCCCATTGTGGCAAGTTGCCACTCTCTCCTCCATTCTGGGGAGCGTCGGAACCCTGAGTGTTGGTCATCCTGGAGTTTTCAAAGTAGACAACATTCATTTTAGAGAACTCTTTATGTTTTATTTCAAAAGGTACCGTTCTTGCGGTTACATTTATTTATTTCTTCATTCATGCCTTATATTTTGACATGAATGGTAATACAAGCAAGCAAAATAAAAAGCAATCAATCGTAAACTACGTCTAGGGTAGCTCGGGGGACGGCTCAATCTCGGGATCGTGGGAGACGGTCGGGGTCGAGGAGCTGGATGGTCCGGCGGGTGGTGCGCTGCGGGAGATCCTCTTGGGCCTTACGGTGGGGATCCGAAGGGGCTTCTTCTTGCGAGGCAGAAGAGGTGTGATCTCCTCAATGTCCTTCTTTAATTCTTTGAGCTGTTGGCGGAGCTGGGTGTGGACCATGGCGCCCTGGTGTAGGAGCTCGTTCTGGCGCCTCAATTCCTCCACCTCGAGGGTCAACAGGGGGTTCTGCTCAAGCTGTCGACGGAGCTCGGCATTCTCACGGTTCAGGTTCTCAGAAGTGTGGCGGTAGAAGTCGATGGTGTCGTGCTGGCTGTCTGCGTCGAGGACGGCCTCTGTGTGGAGGTTGTCCATGGCCTCCAAGAGTCTCATTGTGCGGGTGATGGCGGAATTGCTCTGCGTGAGGGGGCAGATGTAGATGCTGCGGTGACTCCCGGGTGTGCGCATGGGCATGAAGTGGTAGACGGTGTCGCGGAGGTGGCAGTCGTATACCAGTCGAAGCTCGGCGAGGGACTGAAGAGCGGCTCGCTGGCTAGCCACCACGAATGAAGGTCCTCCGACTCCATGGGTGTAGAAGGGTGGCTGCATGGAGGAGGGGCGGATCACTACCGTGACCTCGCAGTAGCTCTCGTTCGCATCGGGAAAAATCCCGTGGAACGCGGGCTCATGGGGAAACCCCAAGAAGTCGACGAGCACGCGAAGCTCGCGGATGAATCCGGCCTCATCACGAAGAGTCCCGCTCATGGTATGGACCGACATCTACAAAAGAGAGAAAGTTTTTGTGAAAATCTCGGAAGATGAGAGGATAAGTAGTGTTTTGTGACAAAATATAGTAAGTATAAGTCCTAAGGTCAGGTCTGTTTGGCTTCCTACAGTCAAGTCGGCTCTGATACCATCTTGTCACGCCCCGATTTAATAAATCAGGACTTTATTGAAATTCCATAGAAAATCAATAAAACAAGACGTTCATCATGCGACCACGTACAATACGGGCAATCATTCATGGTTCGTAGACCGCATTAATACAAAAGTGAATAAAGGTGAAGAGAAACTAATAAAATAAGGGTCCTAGATGAACGCCTCCTTCCAGTCTCGCCTTGACTGGGTCGCTACTCCAGACCTGCATCCTCCTCGTAGTAGACGGGCTCTGATGGTGTAAGTCAACGGGGTGAGTACAGGGGTACTCAGCAAGCCACCGAATGCAAATATTATGCAGGGTAATAACAAGGGAGATAGTGGCTAATTTTGCGGAAGCGAGTAATTTGTAAAGCATTTAATGTGAACAATTTATTAGTACTGAAACATAAACATGTGTATGCATCATCATCTTCTAACTCGAGGGGTACAGTCAGCCCCACCTTGCTCAACAGTCCTTACATGCCATGAATAACTCAACTATTCAAACAATTGTAAACTAACTGCGAGTAGTCACACAACCCGCCCTTGACCGTGGGCTCGGCTTTTCGAAAAGATTAAGTTTACTCTGATCAGAGATGTACCACTGTACCCACAAGGCACGCACTCATCACCTACACCAAAGTGTAACGAGATGACCCATTTCACGGGAACTCGTGCCAAAACCTTCCATATAGTCCTCCCCGACTCAACAGCACCCTCTTATAGGTTTCATATGGTGTCCCGACGCATCGGAGCCCCACCATACCCCCCCTTGAGCCTCGTCGGTACAAGTCGCCCGCAGGCTAGCCCCTTGCCCCCTCCTCTATGGTGCATCGATCCGGAGTATTCCATACTTCCAGTTAGGACTTACCCATTAGACTTGTGGTTGGTACGGAAGTGCTTTGCAACAGATCCCGCAGACCGGTCCTTATAGTGCCCCGGGTGCGACAAACCAATGCCCGAGCTTGCACCCGGAACCCACCATGCTTCTAGCCAACTCCAACAGAGTCCAGAGACAAGAATAACGGGGTATTTCATATACCAGAATCCATCTATCTACGACTCATTCTTTATATCCTATAGCAGTTGTGCCGGTACATTGGGCACTAGCTAATATTGTTATAGTAGAGTGACAAGGAGTTAAGGCTCAATAAGCATGGCTTGGGTTTGCACACAAGGACGGGGATCTAATAAATATAAGTGTAAGGCTTTGATATTTGACTAATGCAATATTCACCTATGAGTTATAGCGATATTTTATTAAATCATGGGCTCAAATATGATCAACTGTTTCCACAGAGGTGGTCGATGACTTTCCTTGATCAGCAAAGGGAGATGGAGGAACCTCGGGGTAGAACTCCTGCTCCTCGACGAACTCGTAGTCTTCTTGATACAGAAAAATAAACAGTACATTCAATAAACAGACAAAAATTCACCAAATACTATACATACACATTTGTGGGTTTTGTTATGTGGAATAAAGTTTTAATATTCTGATGTTTGGTGAATAAACAGTAAACTTAATTTCTTAGAGCTTTATAATTTATTTTTCTGAATTAATAATTTATCCCTAAGGGGTTTTTATTCTTTTATTTGTTAAGAATATTTTGGGTAACAGTAACATACTGTTTTTATGGCATTAATGTGTAGAGAATATTATTCTGGATTTAACAAAATTTGAATGGTGAAATTTGGAGTTAAAATGAGCAAGATATGAATTTTTGAAGTTTTAAACTATTTTCTGAATTTTATTTAAACTGAAAAACAGCTCTGGTCCACGGTGAGCCAGGCCCATGGTGGACAGGCGCACTGTGCGCGTGGACCAGTTGATCCAGAGCCGTTCGATCAAGATCCAAGGGCCAAGCGTGAGGCGGGAACGTTTTAGTGGCGATCGACGGCTGTGATCGCTCGATACCCCTTCGGGTTTGATCAACGGCCCAGATTAAATCCCGAAGGGATTTAATCCATGCGCTTCGATCGCGATCGTGCGGCTAGGAAGGATTCCGGCACAGCACGCGCTAAGGGGGGTTTTTACTCCTTTCGTCCCCGACTCCGGCGGAGCAACGGTGACGAATTCCGGCGACGGCGAGGGGTAATCGACCAAGCTAAGGGCTAAAACGGGACTAGTGAGGCCAAGGGAATTCGGTCGTACCAGCGGTGGTGGTGGCGGTGAGCTGACGGTGACCGGCGCCGAAGAGGGGCGATGGAGTTCCTCGGGTCCGTCGGCGGCGAGGCGATCCGGCGGTCCTCTCGACCAACGGAGGCGTGGCCGAGGACGGGCGCGTCTCTGCGGTCACGAAGGTGGCAGTGGCGCGGACGGAGGGGACTGGAGTCGACGGCGATGGCTCGGCGGAGGTGGAGCAGGAGGTGAAACCGAAGAAATGGAGCGGGGCGCTCGGGATTGCTTTGGCTAGGGCGTTAAGGGTGTGGGTGGTGTGCGGTGGCCGGTGGGGTATAAATAGGGGGTTTGCCGGCGTAAGGAGGGAAGGATGCCGGTGGAAATCCGAGGGGTTCCATTTGTGCGCCGGCGAGCTTCCATGCGTATGGGTAGGCTTCTATAATCATGAATCCGCGTCAGGCTTGGATGGAAAGAGATCGCCGGAGTGAGGGGATCACGATCCAGTGCTCGGTTGGGCGAAATCGGGCGGCCGGCGACGGATTTGGAAGGGGATCTCGCCGGATAAGGAAGGGGACTCCCCTTCCAACGAAGAAGACGAAGCTGACAGGTGGCCCCCACCTGTCAGCGGGCGAAACAGAAAAGGAAGGGCCGACAGGCGGGTCCGGGCGGTCAGTGGGCGAAGGCGGCGCGGCAGAGGCTGACCGGTGGGACCGAAGCGAGCGCGGGCAGGAGAGAGAGGAGGGAAGCGGCGCCGACAGGAGGGACCCACGGGTCAGTGACTCATGGCTTGGGCTGGGCTGGGCTGAGGGCGAATTCGGGGTTGCGGCCCATTAAGGATTTAAAATCTTTTCTGATTTAAAATAATTTCAGTAATTCATTTATTTGATTAAGGGTTGAATCACTGTTGGTAAAAATTTGTAAAAATTCCTGAAATTATGTTTTGGCCTCTAGTTTATCTCATAAAATTTTCAAGTCCATATTTCGAGTATTTCTCCCTGTTTGGCTTTATTTGGGTTCTTTTAGGATTTTTCTTTAATAAATAAATCCAGAAATGATTAAATAATCTTTTTCTTTTATTTTATTTGTTTTTATTTCTTGGGGTGTTACACTGGGTAGGTAACATTTAACACTTTGAGCATTCATTGTTGAGCTCCTGTACTAGCCTCCACATACTTTGTATTCATCCAGTGAGTTCATTTTTAGTGTTCCTTGTTCAAGCAGCGAAGCCCTGCTTCTGCGTTGAGTTTCTGCTTGAGCTTGTTTGCATACCTCGCTAGTTGTAGTGCACCGAAGCCTGTCTAGGCGAAGTGTGTTTTGTGCGAAGTGTGCTTTTCAGTGTGCGTTCGCTCTGTGTAACAGGAGGCTAGACCTCGCTGTTTACTAGCGAAGCCCTGATCGAAGCCCGGTTCTTTTCCCGTGTCGAACCCCCTAGCGAAGTATGTTAGTGTGCGTTTAGACCTTCGAAGTACGAAGCCCAGCACCAGTTGTTGTCGCTAAGTATTTGGTCGAAGTCCTCAGAGGGTAGTCCACTCTTGCGAAGGGTGAAGTGCGAAGCCTGCTCGAAGCACCCTGTGTGCGGAGCCTGCACTGACTTAGCAGAGTTGTTTTTCGGGGTTGTAGGTGGAGCGAAGTCTGCTTGACTTCGGACTTTTACTCCTTGCGAAGCCTGTGTTCGGAGCTATCAAATACCTCCGAACCTGAACTTCGAATGGTGTGTTCGAAGCCTGTTCCGCAGTAGACTGAATTAAAACAGAAGGCTATCTCTAGCCTGAAATTTTAAAATCTCCCATTCACCCCCCCCTCTGGTCGTCGTTTCCGGTCCAACAGAAGTATACCAGATTCTATACCAACTTCTCGTTGAAATCCACTTCTCGCACAAGGACTTCACTGACAGTGGAGCCTGTGGCTGCAAGATAGAGAAGGAGAGTTTCATCTGCGAGGGGCACAGTGAGTGTTGCAAGATTGCCGAGATAGTCCTTGATTTGATCGAAGCTCTTCTGGCACTCCAGTGTCCAGGCAAAATCTTCGGACCCTTTTAAGGCTTTGAAAATTGGAAGGATTCACTCTACGGACCTTGCCAAAAATCTGCTAAGGGCTGCGAGGCATCTGGCGAGCTTCTGAATTTGCTTCAAATTTTCCGGCGGAGCCATCCTTTGCAATGCACTTATCTGCGTTGGGCTAGCTTCGATCCCTCTGCTCGAAACTAAGTACCCTAGCAATTTCCCATCTTTAGCCCCGAAGATACATTTCTCGGGGTTGAGGCCAACTCCACATGCTCGGAGGCTCTCAAAATTTTCTGCTAAGTCTAGACTATGTTGGTGCTTCAAAGCACTCTTTATTACAGTGTCATCCATATAGGCCTCAACATTGCATCATATCTGGTGACCTAGAGCCTTAGCAATTAATCTTGAAAAAGTTGCCCGTGCATTTCTTAAGCCAAAGGACATTCTGGCATAACAAAAGACTCCCAAAGGAGTTATGAAGCTTGTCTTGGCTTCGTCTTCACATTTTAACCATATTTGACGATATCCGGAGTACGCGTTGAGGAAGCTTAAAAGCTCGAAGCCGGTTGTAAAGTCGATGAGTTGATCAATGCGGGGCATAGGGTAGGGGTCACGTGGGCATGCTTTATTCAAAGATGTGAAGTCAATGCACATGTGCCACTTGTCGGAGGCCTTTTTCTTGACAAAGACGGGGTTGGCTAACCACTCCATGTGGGCCACCTCTCTAATGATCCTGGCCTTTAATAACTTCTCCACCTCTACTTTGACAAGGTCCGCCCTTTCTATCGACAATTTGTGGAGCCCCTAACGAATAGGTCGAACCCTTGGGTTAACGAGTAGGCTATGGTCGATAATGCTTCGGTCGAATTCAGGAATATCTTCATCAGACTAGGCAAAGACATCTAGATTTTCTTTAATTACTTCTTCCAACGAAGTGGCAATTTCCGAAGACAGATCCTTGCCAAACTGGATGGGATAGTCTTTGCCATCTTTGAATATGATCTTCATTATAATTTCACCTCCGGGGCTTGGCTTGAGGGAGGAGATCTTCGAGGGGTCACTTGATGCAGAGGCGTCCTCCGAATGGTCCTGTACATTATTTATCTGCCTAGGATCAAGAGGTTAACCATGGCCATACTCCGCCCTTCGGGCCGCATGCAGCTTGGTCGCCGAGAACCGCAAGTACTCCTCCTTGCGTAGGCATTTTCAGGCACAAATAATTGTGATGCGCCACATCTCCAAATTTATTTAGCAGTTCCCTTCCAAAGATAACATTATAAGTGTAAGGGGCGTTGACAACGTCAAAAATCACCTCCTCCGATCTAGCCGGATCCCCTCTCCGAAGGCAACCTCGAGGCCTATTTGGCCGAGGGCATTGAGAGGAGGGCCTACGAAGCTTTGAAGCGGACGAGCTGTTGGAAGTAAATGCCTCCGCGGAATACACAATTGATCGAAGGCTTGGATGAAGATTATGTCCGCGGAGCTTCCGCCATCAACCAACACTCTTCGGACCTCTATTCCTGCAATGTCAGCTGTAATAACAAGAGGTTTCACATGATGGAATTTAATACCGGCTGCATCAGCTGCGGAGAAGGATATGGGCACGTGAGACCACTCAGGCATTTCGGCAGCCAACGAGGAGGTCCTGTGAAACCAAGTGGGTCGCACTATGGTTTCTATCTTTATGATGAGTGATTGACAAGGATGAGCGGTCGAGTGAATGTGTTAGTAATGTTTTGATTGCATCGATGGGATCGATGTGTGGTCATGAAGAGTTGATGATGAGGGGATCGGTGTGCATCGTGTTTCATGTTTTGGCTTCTCTCATGTGTGCAGGGTGGAGATGCTAACCAACTATCAACGGCGGGTGATCAAGGATCTTCCGGGGAGCTCGATGCCAGAGGATCAAGGATGTCGGGTGAAGTTGGAGATGATCTCAAGAGTGCACGAGGAGATAGATCAAGACATTGATGGACAGATGGTTGAGACAGGGTGACAGTCTAGTCAGTGAAAGGGATGCCAGTGCAAGTGATCGGGTGGCTCAAGGGGATCGAGAGCGGGAGAGACTTGCTGGCGGTTGAGTTCGCGGATTGGCGTCACATGTCGGCGATCGAGGATGCTTTGTCGGTTTTTGCTGAAAATCGTCTCATCTTTAAATGTGTTTTAATTCCAAGAATTAGGAGTCTATTTGTGTTTAGTTTTTTAGAGTAAGTGTAAACTTTTTGTATTTTTTCAGGATTTCCCAATTCTGAAAATATATTAAAAGGTTGAGTCAATTTGTAATAAAGAGTATTAGAGGTCTAGGAGAGTAGTTTTCAGAATTTCTAATTCTGAAAATGTGTCATGTCCTTATGTGTAAATCTGAACATCTCAAGGGGCTCCATGTAATGTTGCCATCCTTGGGTGGGCCTATAAAAAGGGGGCATCCTCACCCAAGGTGGCTGTCCACTTTTTGAAAAAAAAAATCTTATGGTTGTGGTGTTTTTCTCTTGCTTGTGATCCAAGAAACTAGAACATTTCTCCTGTGTTTTTTTCTTCCTGCCGACTGCTGTTTTGGGGGGCTGATCTTCTTGCCGGACTCACTACAGCACCTAGGAGAGCTGCCCACATGTGAATGAACCAGATTTTCTTTTGCAAAAAGAGGTGTGTTGTCCAAGGGAGAAGATGGCTGATCAATCAATTCAAGAGGTGTGTTTTTCTGCAATTTCTTAACTTAATTTGTAGTACTATTCATCATCTAGATATGCCTGCACACTATTCTTTTTGTCGGCTAGTTTCTGTGATTTGGGTGAAAATCTGATATGTGTTTCCTGATTTGCTACAGCACAGCCACTTTGTTTGATTCAGCTAATTTTGTGTATCCTCTTGTTGATGGTTGTTGTCTAGTGTTTTATCACTGTTTTGATCATCTTTGAGGTTAAGAAACATTTCTATTCTCTGATCAAAGCCGTGAACAGATTGGTTCAGATCTGGATAACTTTTAGCATTGTTTTCCTGATCTGAAGTTCTTTTGAGACTGTACTGAAGTTTGAATCTCTTGGTTACTTATGTACTACAAATTAAGCCAATATCCATTCACCAGGAGTTATCACTGTGTTCTGGACTCATTTCTGTCTGAATCAACACAGTACAGGTTGAAAGTATTTCGGTGTCTGATATTTACAATTCATACATCCCTGAAACTGAGAATACCTTTATTGCACTTGTGATTGATTTCAGAATTGGAAATTTGAGTATAGTTATAAGTTCTAGATTCAAAAGGTTTAGGTCAATTCTAGATGACTTTGTATGTTGGAGTTGTTTATAGTTGAAGTGAAACAGCAATCCAAATTCTAAATCATCTCAGTTTTCTTCATTGATTTCAATTAATTCAGAAGTACATTTAATTAGTGCTGAAATTACTGAATTTGCATATTGAAGAGATTTTTGAGATGGCATCTCTGAGATAGTTTTGAGTTGCTCTGAATATTGTCTGTTCAGAATCTTTAGTGCTCTGTCTTGTTTGAAACTGAGACTTAATTTCTGGTTTGATAATCTTTGTAGAGACTATTCTATTGCATTCCTCAAGTGGTTGTTGTTTAGTGTTTTTGAACTAAATATACAAATCTCTATTAATCTTTAGGTTTTCAATTAATTGTGACATTTTTAGAATCATCTTTCATAATGATCTAGTATGTGCATGTCTAAGATTGAATATATTTCTCAGATTGAACTGATTTCAGAACTCAGCTGTTTTGACATTATTGATAACAAATAGTGAGTTCTAAAAATAGCAAGCATGTTTTATTGTCAGTAATCTTGACACTATTCATTATCATAAGTTCAGAAGTGTGTCAAGTTTGCTTGTCCTTAGAAGTGCTTTTCGAATCTTCTTTATTCCTTATCAAATTTCTGTAGCTGTTCATGTGGGTTTCAGAAATTGTTGTCTTGATTTACTACAGTATTTCCGGAAAGACATTTTGCTGAAATTGAGTAACCTGGTTAAGATTACTTTTATTAAGATATAACCAGCATTTGACTTACTGTTCTGAGTGCAGTTTAGAGTTCTTATATGTTTCATGTTCTGATATCAGGTGACAACTTTTCTATAGTACTCTTGTCTGAAATTGAATAGTGCCATTCTACAACTTTGTTGCTGTTGAAAATTCTGGGTAGGATTTTCTAATCAGGAGATTACTCTTCTTGCATTTGTGGTCAGTTCAGAATTGAATTAATTGTGAACATCTTGACATTTGAATTTACATAGTGTAGTACTGAAATTATCCAGTCTGTGTACTTTTCAGTTCTGTACTTGATTGCAGTTGTGTAAACTCTTGTTGCACTAACTTTGTGTTCAGAGTTGAACTGTTGAGAATTTACTCTCTGCTTATCTACAATTTGTCTTTGATTCTGGTTTGCTGCTTGCACTGAAAAAGGGAAATTACTCTCTGTGTTACTCAATAGGAAGTCTGAGCAGAATATTCAGAAATTACTAAAAGTCACTTGATATGAACACTATTATTTGAAATTGTTCAGATATGTTGAATGAAACTAAGTAGAGAGTGTTTGTTGTCAAGTGATGTTTTTTATACCTGCTAGGTAATCAGTCTATAACTCAGCTTTATTGAAGTCTAGTTGGATTTTCGCTGTTATGGATCAAATCTGAACTTTCATTTGAAATGGTTAATTAACCTGTATGTACAAGCTGTTGTGATTGTTGTGGTTGTTATATACTCAGAATACATAACATGATCTATTTCAAAATGTCCAAACTCTATTTTTGTTGATTTATCAGAGTCTCTGAATCCTGTCAATCAATCATTTACCGACAAACTCCTGTCGACAAATCAATTGCTGATCTAGGCAGTCTGTTTTGGTTACTCAAACTCCGACAATACAAATCGACTGTTCAATTACCGATTTAGTCAGAAACTTGAATTCAGTTTGATTTCTGCTTTGAATCTGAATTGTGAGTCACACTTTCACTTCTGTCATTTTTAGAGGAGCATTGGGTGATTTGAAAAGGCCATCATATTCGTGAGAATTTGTTGATGCGCCTATTCACCCCTCCTCTAGTCGCCAATCCGATCCCACAGGTCCCAATATGCCCTTCTTCATGGACGTATTCTCTCCGCTGATGCTTCGACATGCTGCCTAGGGTCCCTCCTCTAGAAATGGGGAGGACTACCCATTTACTGTGGTCTTGATTGTCCTCTTGCTTCGGAGGTGGCATAACACTGGCCACCGAAGGCTGTCTTGGGGCTTCGAAGCTGTCCATACGTCCGACAGCCTGCACCGGCTCTGGACGTGTCTTGGGAGGGGCTTGGTCAGTAGTGCCTCGACCAGAGCTCCTCTCGAGATACTCATTCCGTAGAGCTAATATAGACTTGCATGCGTCGGTACCATGGCTTTGGTTTTCGCCATGTACATAGAAGAAAAGGCTTGGCCTCGGCCAGCCGGCTTCCCTGGCGGCCTCCAGCCACTGACCTTGTTTCCCGGAGCTTGTGTTTTTAGGAGGAAATTTCGAAGAAGAGGGGGCGATATTTAAAACCTCAAAGCGAGGATGCTTTCATCCTGTTCGTCCGTCATGCTGATTGTTGTTGAAGCGGTACACCTGTGGTGGAGTTGAAGTCTTCACCTCAAGTTTGACTTCTTGAAGGATGGTTAGCAAAGATGAAGCCGTCCTTCGGAGCCATCTCTCTTCCGACCTAGCATATTTGTCGAAGTAGACCATTAGCTGTGCTACTGAGGAAATATGCTTCCAGTGAAGCTTGTCGAGGAGGCCTGCGTTCATGACTCCTTCCCATGCTGCATCAACAACGAATGATGCAGACAACCCTCTTATCTACGACTTCGTATGAGCGAAGCACTTGAAAAATTTTCGCAAAGTTTCTCTAGGTTGCTGCTTCACCTGAAAAAGACTCCCTATAGACATAGGGGGCACGAAGGTCCCTTGGAAATTACTCACAAACTTATTCCTCAACTTCTCCCAAGATCCAATCGATCCTCGTTTCAAGGACCAGAACCAACGCAAAGCAACTCCTTCAAGCCCAAGGGGGAAACACTTCACCAATGTGTCTCGCACCCCTCTGTTGGCTTCAATTGCCAGAGCATAAGAGTGGGAGAATTCACCGGGATCTTGCTCTCTGGAGTACTTGGACAACTTCGAAGTCCTGAATTTGGGGTCGAAGCACACCTTTTGCAAGTCTGGGTGCAGCGGAGATTCATCGTCGAAGGAAGAATTCTCAGTGCTTCTCTGGATCTCAGAGGCTTCGAGATAGTAAATAGGTTCGTCATCTTGAGGCACCTTCGGGATGACAGGACTAGCCTGAGGACGAAGCCCGTAAGAAGCTTCCTGCCTCCATCTTCCTACCTCGGCTTGAAGACGAGCCATCTAGGTCGCCATGTTATCAAGATAGTCTTCGTTTTCTCCTCAGGGGACCTCCAGGTCTTGAGAATTGGTGAAGTTAGTTCGGAGCGTGGATGGAGCCACAGGAGGGGCTCCGTCGGTTCGGAGTATAGACGGAGCCACAAGATGGGCTCTGTATGCTCGAGGTAGAGTATTTACTTCGGGAGTTTGAGGTGGGGGACCACGGAGGGTCCTCCGACCTCGGTGGATTTTGAAGATCCCAACCCGGAGGTCCGAGAAGACCTCCGGAGGGGACTAGTGCCTAGGCTACGCTTAGGAGGTATGGCTCTAGGAAAGGATTAGTAGAGAATAAAGTTTTTGTACTAGGTTCCCCACGGATGGCGCCAACTGTTGGCGTAAAAGATTACGCTAACATGTTTAAACAACTTGAAAGACTAACAAACGAAGTGTTTGTTAAAGAAGACTATTCCAAGCCTTCAAGTTGGATAATAGCTTGAGATAGTTCGAAGTGTGTATTGAATATCTGAGTATTCGATACCCTTTATAGAGCAAAGAGGGGTATTTATAGACGGAATACATTGGAAAAAGACTCCTTTACCCTCTAATTACAACCGACATAGAAGATACTATTTAATATTCTTCCTAGGGTTAAAAGAGTAAAAGGTTAATCTAATCAGTGAGAAGATAATTCTTTTGTCCTTTCTGGCAGTACCCCTTCACGTAAAGAGGCTCCGGAAGGCTTCGTCACACCGGGGCCTTGGCGGAGGCCTTCACTGTAGAGAGCTCTGAATACAGCGAAGGCTTGATGCTTTTAGGATCTTCGGAGACCAACGCTTCTAACTTTGTTTCTTCTGATTGTATTGATGTTGAGGCTTCCTTAATTTCTGAAGGATGAAATATTTTCCCCAACAATGGCTTTTAATTTATAAAATTAAAACATGATCACCGCTTACTCTAGTAACTAGCATGAGTAGGCTGAGTGCTTTTGCTATCTTTTACATGCCTGATAGCTAAGTCTTTTACAATTGGATGCAAACATACAACTTGAACATTTTAATGCTTTTCATGGAAATCTTGTATTGAAAATTGATAAAAATCATGAAATTGATATCCATGCCTTTTGTGCTGACATTGAAAAGATCCATGTGGATTTGCTTTGTCGCACTGCATTGTTCTAGACTGCTTACCATAATAATTTAGTATGAATTGGGACATTGTAGTGTATGCCATGACTAATGCTTTAAGCTTCTGATGGTCTTTGCTTGACCTTGGCTTGGCTTAGTCGGTTAGCATAAGGTTGACATGCAAATAACCCGTGGCACTAAAATCAAAAAGAAAAAGGACAAAAAAGCTTTAAAATATTGCATAACAAATTTGTTGTAGCTCCATGTGTTTGGTCATGCATATCTTGGTAGTATTTGCTAGCTTTTTGGATTCCATGCTTTACCATGTCTAGTATGCTAGTCTGAGTGGTGATGCTCTTTTTTGCTAAATCCTGAAAATGCTCGCTCTTGATTTTTTTGATATAATTCATCCGAGATTATCATACAATTCTTTTAGACAAAATGCAATGCACATGCTTGTTTGTACTGTAATTGCTGCTAATCATGTTTCAGAAGCATGCATATACATTTGCTCTCACACATCTATTTTCATCATTTTTATCTTCTTGATGATTGCATTGTGAAAGGGGCTGAAATAGTGTTTTGTTTCTGTCCAAGGGGAGGATCTATTGTCAAGGGGGAGAATTTTAAAATCAAGTGATATGTTTTTGCTTTTTTCTGAGTTTTTATGGTCACTTGTGTGTTGAACTTCCAAATTCATCTTGTTTCTTTTGGGAGTTGTCAATGCACTCATCAAGGGGGAGATTGAGAAACCAAGTGGAGTTTCACTGTGGTTTTATCTAAGTGATGAGTGATTGACAAGTTTGCCTGATTCATGGTTGTGTGTGTGTTTACCTGTTTGGTTTCACCGAAGGGATCGGTGTGCATTGAGATGTGTGTTCTACGTGGAGATCCGTGTTTTGTTTGTCTCAGTGTGTGTAGGGTTGAGATGAGAGTCAACTGTCAACGATGGGTGATTGGGGTCAAGCAGGAAGCTTGATGCCAGACGATCAAGGAGGTCGGGTGAAGTTGAGGAAGATCTCAGGCTTACACATGGAGATAAATCAAGACATGGATGGACAAATGATCAAGACAACGTGTTAACCAAGTCAACAAAAGGGAGGCTAGTGAAAGAGACAAAGCGGCTTGAGATATAGAGAGCGGGAGAGACTTGCTAGCGGTCGAGTTCGTGGATTGGTGACACGTGTCGGAGATCTAGAGTGCTTTGTCAGTTTCGGCTCAAAACCAGCAGATCAACACGTTGCTTGACAGTCAGTAGAGCATGCAAGGAGTTAGACCGCACGGCTGCTCTAGGGAATCACACTATGCATGAACTGGACATAGATAGGTAGGTTTAGGTATTTTCTAACCATTAATCTCTGAATTGAATTTTTGTTCTTTTGATTAAAAATGTTATTTGTTGAAGTCTTCATGTGGATTATTTGGATGAGGATCTAGTTCATGTCATGCATTTGATTAAATGCCTGTAAACTGTGAATTGTTATCTTGTGCTCTCTGAAATGCCTGTGATCGAGGGATGTTATCCTAGCACTTGAGGGTTTTCCTGTCTTGATTTGTGAGTTCTTCTAAACTGCCTTGTGTTCTTTGTATGAATGTCTTTTCAATCAGGACATCGATTGGTTTTGAGGGATAGATTATTTTTAGTGCTTGTGATCTCTAAGACTGGCGCATCATATCACATATGACAAGAGAGTGATAGCACTAGATTTTTCTAGGATTTTGCTGTGAACATTTATTTGCTTCCATTTTTTCTTTGAGAGGAGCGTTGGGTGTTTAGAAAAGGCCATCAATTCAAAAGAATTTGTTGAGGCACCTATTCAGCCCCCTCTAGTTACTCATTTTGGTCCTACAGATTGTCGATGGACTGACTTAGCTTCTCACTCTTAGCACCCCTATCGACATCATCTAACTTGTCATAATCTTCATTATCCGAGACCTTTTGTAATCACAAATCAAAAAGGTTCTACTTTTGTCAATACAAGTGCTAGTTTGTAACAATACCAAGCGCTAGCAAAACAAAGAAAATAATCCTGACATTAGCAACTGATGTTTCATCCATTGACGGTGACATCATATCCCTTGATACCCTCTCCAGACCAAACCCAAACAACAGAAAGGGAAAACCATTAATCAAGCCGAAATTTGGGATGACCACACAAATTGTAAAAGCGTATCCAAAGCTTGAGTTCCTTGAGTGTCACAAGCACTCCACCAAAGCTGATCCATGTATATTGATTCTTTTCTCTCCTCATGAGAATCTACAAGATAGCCAAAATTGTTTACACGAGGCAGAACAAGAATCACATCGATTAGTGGAGCCGAGGGAGTAAAGATCACAACCAAAGAAGGAAATCAAGGCTCACACCAATACACTCATGAATGTTGATGATGTCGTCTATCTGGTGCCTCGTGATGCCAAGCCATGTCGTCTAGCCCCACCGACTCCATGTTGGCCCGATCGTACAACACCACAAAACTACAAAGGTGGGTCAAAATCACTAGAGGGAATATTGTAGGACCGAAAGTAGCGACCAGAGGGGGAGGGGGTGAATGGGCGCCTTTAAAAATTCTTTCGAATCAATGGCCTGTTCCCAAGACCCAACGCACCTCAGAAAAAACTACGCAGCAGAAAATAAACAAAAGGCCTAAGTCTAAAGGTTTCTAACCTAGAAGCAACTGGTGATAACTGAGATCTATTAAAGTAGTGCAACTAGGCAGATGAACAAAGTGTAACAGGCCTAAACTTCTCAATGAAATAATCTAAGTATGTGTAAGATGAGAGGAGAAGTTACTGTCCAAATTTGTCTCCTGTTCGGAACTTGGCGAAGCCCCCTTCGCACGTCGAGGTCTGCTTCGGAGGTTGGTGACAGAGCCTGTCCGAGATGCTGAAGGAGACACGGTCTAGCCTAGTTCGAAGTGGCAAGTTGCGAAGTGTACTTCGGAGCGCAGTATGACGATGCCGGAGCCTGGTTCGAAGTATGTACTTCGAACACAGCTTCGAACCAAGAGCTTCGGAGCAAAGTGACAGAGTCGGAGCCTGCTTCGAAGTGTGCACTTCGAAGACAAAACTTCGAACACAACTTTGAACCGAAAGCTTCGAAGTGAAACCTTCGAACAGAAAGCTTCGAACACAACACACAAAAGGACAACCTTCGAACAGAGAAGCGAAGTCTGTCACACGACAGAAAATCAAGTCCGAAGCCTACACTCTATCTTCGAACAGGGAAAGCTTCGGAAGGGGAATCGAAGGTTGACACGCCACAAAGAAATCAAATCGAAGTCTATCAGAAATGACCAACTTCGAACCCAACTTCGAAGCCTACCGAAGTGTGGACTTCGAACAGCTAGATTCGGAGTATGTTGTTCAAAGTATGCGATGCTGTCCGTACACAAAAATACTTCGAAGCTTATCAACACAGACCGCACACCGAAAATCGAAGATTGAGCAAGGCCTTCGAAGATGCTAAGTCGAAGCCTGTCTCACGGAGCTGAGGGGCTTCGAACAGAGAAAGACTTCGCCAGAGACACACCCAGAAAAGGTAATAGACCCTGTCAGCTTCGATCAAAAAGCTGTGCAGTAGAAGGTGAAAAGCTGCACAGAACACTGTAGCTGCAGGGAAGGAGTACTACTTGCAACAGCAAGAACTAGTACTACTAGAGTGAAGAACACACCCAGCCGAAGCCTCAAAAGCCTCAAAAATCACGGGAAAACTTGTTATGCTAATGAAATGAAGCCAATTAAAACCTTTGCAGATGCAGCACACAACGAAATAGGGCATTTACTGCAACATTAAAAGCAAGGCATTAAACATAGGGGCAAAGCTTCCTGGCGGCGCAAGCAGGGAACCAGAGAGGAGAGAGGCAAGGCAAGAGACAAAAAGTGACCCAAAAGAGTGGATTTGATTTCAGCACAAAGGGGTAGTCCAAACCCTGGGGATTGGGGTCCTATTTATAGGCAGCCCAACACTAGGAATATTCTACCAGCCCCTTAGGGTTTTTACAGACTCAAAAATAAAGGAAAGACTCTACTGCCCTTAGGAATTTTTACAGACACGACTGACTGACTGTGGGCCTAGAGTTACAGATGACTTATCCGGAAGCTAAGTTTTCGTATCGACTACGGCTTCTCTTCTGGACAGTCGGATACAGAATCAACGGTTGTCAGTTTTGCGCCGAAACTGACAAAGCCTCCACCAGCTTTGCACCAGGTACTCGGATTGGGCCGGCCCGACTCCGCAGCTCTCTCAGCCCGGCAATCGCTCACCGCCCGTGTACCTGAGTCAGTCCTGGTCAACAGCCCAGTGGGTCTTCTACTGCTTCTGGCCCATGCACCCAGATTGGGCCAGCCCGACTTTGCAGCCTCCTCTGCCCGACAGTCGCTCGCTGCCCGTGTACCTGAGTCACACGCGGCCCATGAAACAGCAGATCTCCTTTCTTCTTCAGTCCTCATTGACTATCATTGACAATGACTCATCACTTCTGGAGCCATGAGGCCCACGCTATTCAGCATGGCTCCTCAATCTCCCCCTTGATGAGTGCATTGTCAACACTCCTCTTTTCTTGGCTCTTCAGCACCTGCGAACAAATGTGGAAACACGAAAACAAAATACAAGAAAACAAAGAAGAAGAAAAAATAAGGTAAAAGTTTAACCCTAATGAGCAAAAGCCAAACAGAAGCAAGAAACGGTCATTATGGTTAACCAAAACGAAAAAGCTCAAAATGAGTGCGATTTCAGAATAACAAGGATATCAACAGAGTAAGAACTCCCCCTTAAACTCTGATCCCAAATTTTCTCCCCCTTGTTGACAAGTGAACTCATCAAGCACTCAAAAGAGACACAGACTCCCCCTGAAATGCAACTCCCCCTCAAAATATGCAGTGAAGTCAACTGGAGTGCAAAAGGAGTGTAGAAAACATGCTTCTCAGATATGATTGACTGCAATTACAACATCTAACAGATACAGCAAAGGAGATATTGTCTAAGACACATGGCATGATCAGTGCAACAGATGATATCTAAAGAAAGTCATTTAGCACACATTTTTCAGTTTTTGCAAACAAAAGCATCACCACATGTTCTAGTAAACAAGCAAGGTAAAACATGAGATGCAGAAGCTAACTGAAATCTACCAAGTTAAGCATTGTTCACAACAAACGTGCTTCAGTGAACTTGTTCTCTTTTAAAAGTTCAGGCTTTTTCAATTTTCCTTTTTCATTTCTGCCAAGGGTTATTTGCATGTCAAACCTTATGCTAACCGACCAAGTCAAGCCTAGGCCAGAACTGGACCATTAGAAGCTTAAGACATTGGTCTTGGCATACACTACACTGTCCTAGTTCATACCAAAGTGCTATGGTAAGCAGTCCAGAACAATGCAATGCGACAAAGCAAACCCACTTGGATCTTTTCAACTCAAGCATAAAAAGGCATGGAATTTTCATTCATTTTTGATTTTTATCAATTTTTAGAGCTCATTTTCCATGTTAAAGCATAAAGATGTCCAAGTTGCATAGCTGCATCTATGAGATGAACTAGCTACAAGGCATGTAACAGATAGCAAAAGCATTCAGCCTACACATGCTAGTTACCAGAAGCAAAGGTGATCATTTTTCAAGTTGAAAGCGTAAAAGCCATGCATATGACAGATATCAGATATATCAAGTGAACTGAACCAAAGCATGATCATCGACAAGTAATCAAAAGCATGTACCAGCTAGACTAAGTAAAGCAGTTCAATCATATAACAGAAGCAGGCTCAAAAGTGTGATATGGGAATATGCAAGATATGAACACACACAAAAAGACTCAAGAAAAGAGTAAAGAACAAGGAAAACTGACGCAAAAATATCCTAAAAAGGATACACAACACCCAAATCCCCTCGTAAATGCTCAAATGTAGACTGATCTAGGGGTTTGGTGAAAATATCAGCCAACTGATGATGGGTATCAACATGAACAAGGTCAATGACACCTTTCTCATATTGATCCCGCAAGAAGTGAAAACGCACATCAATGTGTTTGGTTTTTGAATGGAGACATGGGTTTTTCCCTACACTAATAGCACTGGTGCTGTCGCAAAACAATGGAACTCTGGTAGGAAAGAACAACCCAAAATCTCGTAGAGTGGAAATCATCCAAACCAACTGTGAGCAGCAGCTAGCAGCAGCTACATACTCAGCCTCTGTGGTCGAAAGAGCAACTCTAGATTGCTTTCGAGAAGACCAAGAGACAAGAGAGGAGCCGAGAAACTGGCAAGTACCGGAAGTCGACTTGCGATCCAACCGGCACCCACCAAAGTCAGCGTCCGAAGAGCCAGATAAATCAAGAGATGATGATGCTGAATAGTAAAGACCAAGATCGGGCGCATAGGTGAGATACCTAAAAATGCGCTTGACAACCTGTCGGTGAGACGCGCGTGGTGAAGACTGAAAGCGCGCGCAAAGTCCCACGGCGAACTGTATGTCCGGTCTTGTTGCCGTTAAGTACAACAGCGAACCGATCATCCCTCGAAACTCTCTCTCATTGACCTTGACACCGCTCTCGTCCTTGTCCAAACCCCCGGAAGTGCCCATCGGGGTCATCTGCGGCTTCAATTCACCACCAAAGTCAAATTTCTTTAACATATCGCGAGTGTACTTACCTTGGTGGATGAAAGTGCCGTCCTTGGTCTGCTTGATCTGGAGCCCTAAGAAGTACTTGAGCTCACCCATGAGGCTCATCTCAAACTCACTGTGCATCTGCTCAGAAAACTTGGACACAAGATCATTAGTAGTACCGCCAAAAATAATATCGTCCACGTAAATCTGAGCAACTAAAAAATCTAAAGCATCTCTGAGCAAGAAAAGAGTTTTGTCCACAGAACCCATCACAAAGCCCTTCCCCAACAAAAATTGCTTTAACCGGTCATACCAAGCCCTGGGGGCTTGCTTCAACCCGTATAAAGCTTTATGTAATTTAAAAACATGTCGAGGAAACTTAGGGTTCTCAAAACCGGGGGGTTGCCTAACATAAACTTCCTCCTCTATGAACCCGTTCAGAAAAGCACTCTTAACGTCCATTTGAAAAAGCTTAAAACCCTTCGAAGCGGCAAAAGCTAAAAGAATGCGAATGGACTCAAGACGGGCAACAGGAGCGAAGGTTTCTTCAAAGTCAATACCTTCCTTCTGGCAATAACCCAGGGCAACTAGTCGAGCCTTGTTGCGCACCACAACTCCATCTTCACCTTGTTTGTTCTTGAATACCCACTTGGTGCCTATGGGGTTGCATCCTGGTGGCGACTCAACTAGTGTCCAAACCCGATTACGGACAAAGTTCTCAAGCTCTTCTTGCATAGCATTAATCCAATTAGAATCAGAAAGAGCATAAGAAACATCTCTGGGCTCAAAAGATGCAACAAATGCAGATTCAGCAAACACAGCAAGAGAGGCAGAAGAACGCAAAGTTCTCTTAGTCAAATCACCAATGATGAGCTCTGAGGGATGGTCACGCTGAACTGCTCGGGTTCCCTGGTGATCTGAAGTCACCTCACCGGAGTCAGCAGCAGGCATCTCTGGACTAGACTGAGGGGGCTCGATCGTAGTGGAAGAAGTGATCAGAGGTCCGCCCTCATCCTCAGTCGAAGTCTCAGAAGGTGTGGGCTCTGCGGGGGATGCAGAAGGTCCACCCTCATCAGCAGCTGGAGTATCCTCATCTTCCTCAAAGATGGACTCTCCGAGCTCATCATCACTAGAAAACTCAAAAGAAGGAGTCAAAGAAGGCAAGGACTCATCAAAAGAAACCTCACAAGTCTCGACAAGCAGCTGGGATTCGAGGTTCCAAACACGGAAGCCTCGAGAATGCAATGCATAACCAAGAAAAACACCATCCCAGCAACAAGACTCAAACTTGTCCAAATGCCCTCCCTTCTTGAGCACAAAGCACTTGCAGCCAAACGCTCGCAAATGGCTCACCTTGGGTTGTCTGCCAAACCGCAATTCATATGATGTCTTACCAAGATAAGCTCTAAGAAAAATGCGGTTGGCCAGATAGCAAGCCGTGTTCATGGCTTCAGCCCAAAAACGCCTAGGAGTCCTGTGCTCATCGAGCATCGTCCTGGCCATCTCGACTAGCGTGCGGTTCTTTCGTTCCACAACGCCGTTCTGTGGGGGAGTGTAAGGAGAAGAAAACTGATGGTCCAGACCCTGATCACTACAGAAGCTGATGAACTGAGAGTTCTTGAACTCAGAGCCGTTGTCGGAGCGAATTGCTCGCATTCGACCATTGTTCTCATTCTTCAACTTCAAGATCAGGTCATGAACAAACTGAAATGTTTCATCCTTAGACTCCAAAAAGAAAACCCACGAGAATCGAGAAAAGTCGTCAACAATCACAAGTGCATACCACTTCCCACCGACTGAACGTACCCGAGCTGGACCAACAGTGTCCAAGTGTAAAAGCTCGCCCGGATACGAAGTCATCACCTGAGTCACAGGTGAGTGAGAAGCGGCAACCATTTTCCCATGACGACAGGGATGACAAACTAGATCCTTCTTCATCTTAAGCTTGGGCAATCCTCGAATGAGGTCCATAGAGCTTAACCTGACTAGCAGATCAAAACTCAAGTGACCTAACCTTCTATGCCACTTCCAGAGCTCAGAAGAAGATCCAGCAATCAAACAACGAGAAGGGCCAAAATAACTAGAGAAGTCAATTCGAAAAACTTTACCGAAAGGTAAAATCTGGCAAATCAAAGACCCTCTAGAATCAACCACAGAAGAATTGCCCTTCTTAAAACGCACTTCCAAACCATCCTTAAGAAGTTGCGAAACAGAAATCAAGTTGAAGTTCAAATTTTTAACCAAAGCAACATTCTTCAAAGAGAAATGATCTGAAATGCGAATTGAGCCTATGCCACTTACTTTTCCTTGACCGCTGTTCCCGAAAGTGATGTACTCTTTGGAGCTCGGGGGAGTGAGACTGGAGAACCATCTGCGTTGTCTCGTCATGTGGCGAGAGCATCCTGAGTCCATGATCCAAACATCCTCCAGTCCCCGGTCCTGCACAACCAGTGTCTGTAAGTGGGAGCAAATGGTCCGACACCAGGTTTAGCAAAAGAGCTAAACCAGTGTCGAGCCATCTGCTCAAAAGATGGAAAGCGAAAACCATCAAAAGAGTTTGGACCAAAACGCGGCTCAAAGCGCGGTCCTTGGTTCTACCTAACCCTACGGCCACGAGGTCCAGGACCGTAGCCAACACGGCCTGGAACTCTGCCGGAACGGACACCACCAACTGGAGTACGGGCAAGAAAGTCGTCTCCTCTACCACCACCTACACGACGCGGCCTGGCCTCCAGCCTCTCCCCGCGCCGAGGAACACGCAGTCTACCACCCTGCTGGTAGAACTGCGCCTGATCACTACGAGCCCTCTCTGCTCTCTCAACCCGCTTCCTCCTGAAGCAAAACTCCGCAAGATGCCCGTCTCTCTGACAGTACTCACAATGATAGGTAGGCTTCTTGGGATGTGGTTGAGGCTTGGGGTTCTTGGGCTTAGTGGTGATTGGTGTTGTCTTCTTGGGCTGAGAGGGTACAGGAAGAAAGTCTAGAGAAGAGTGGAGGTGTTTGGGCTTAGGGACCCAGATAGGCTTCTTGGGTGGAGCTTTGGGTGATTCATGAATCACTCCATCCTTGGGCTGACAAGCCTGGGAGGTCTCAGTGGAGTGAGTCTTGGGATACCTCTGCTCTGGAGTCATTTTACTCCACTCCACTGCCCGGCTGATGGCACTCTCAAAGTCAGCCTTGGTGTAGGTGTAACCTACCCCAAACCCATCCTGCCTCTTGAACTGCTGGATCATCATGCCAAGCTGTGGCTCTCTGGCACTGATCCAACTCAGGATAGAACGGAGGTAAAAGTTCTCATTCTGAGAATCTGCTAGCTCCTCTCTCAAGGAAGCTAGAACCTCCACCTGAGACAAGCAGGTCTCACACTCACTCTCTACTTGGACAGACTTTTCAGCTTTCAGCTTGATTAGCTCCATTCTAAGAGACAGACAGTTCTCACAGACAGTGGGTGGAACTGACAGTGTCTCAAGCTCTAGCCTAGTCTGGGCAAGCTCAGCTCTCAACCTCTCCAAATCACCCAAATGTTCATTACCCTTGGATTTCAGCTCAGCTAAGGCAGCTAGATGAGATGGGCAATCAACACAGGATGTGACGACAGTGGCTTGAGCATCTTTCAGCTCCAGCTGAGCGCTTTCAAGCTCAGTGGCCAAAGCGTCCCTCTCATCAACCCTTTCTGTGTACCTGGACTTCAGAGTCGACAGGTCACACAGAAGCACCTCACACTTCGGGCACTCACTGCTATCACCCAAGCAAGGGGAAGAAGATAGACTCTCGATTCTGCCGTTGGCCACGGCAAGCTCACTCTCTAACTCATCTATCCTCTTCTTAGCTCCCCTAAGCAGTTTTTCCCGATATTTCAACTCCTGACGATTGCTCTCAAGTAAATCAATAATTTCACGCTCATAAGATGATACCTTGCTGTCGTCGTCGTCATCGGAGTTGTCGGAGGAGCTCTTTTCTTCCCTATCCCCAAGAGCCATTGAGCAGAAGCTCTTGCGGGATCTTCGGCACTGGTGTGAGCGGCTCTTCGGCTTGTCTCCGAAAGCCATGAAGCAGAGGCCCGCCGGATCATCCTTGTCCTTCCCCTTCCTGATAGCGATCTCCTTATCGCTTGATCTCGATGAAGAGGAAGAAGACGTGGACCGCTTGGAATAGCTTTTCTCCATCTTGGCGAAGAAGGCCTTGTCGCGCTTCTTGTTCTCTCACCGGTAGTCCTTCAGGGCCTTCTTGAAGAATCGAGTCTTCGGCTTGCCCTTGTTGAAGGATGAGCTCTCGTGCTTGCCGGAGTCATGGAAGCTGCCACCGGTGCCCTTCCTGTATCCATTTCGCTTGGGGCAGTCGACGATGAAGTGTCCTAGATCACCACATTCAAAGCATCCGGATTTTGTGCCGTGTCTTTTGAACATTCTCTTGTCATAGACACGACGCACCCGGTTGTTAAAAAGACACAAATCATCATCTCCCAACAACTCAAGCTGGTCCTCAGTGATAGACATCAAAGAGAACCCAACACAGCTCACAGCAGAGGGATCAACAGAAGGTGTAGCAAGGGCCAGGGATTTTGATCCAGAACCAGTGAGATTTGATCTCAGCTGGATATCTACCTCAGTGGCCTTCAGCTTGCTAAACAACTCAGAAATGGTCAAGGTATCGTAAGAAGTGCTCTCAACGATAGAAGATACCTTGATCTCCCAGATCTTTGGGTCCAAGGTATGGAGAACCTTGAGCGCCTGCTCATGATCTGAGACTAACTGAGCACCCTCAGCCTTGTTGTCCCGAAGCTTGTTTATGATCGACTGAAAACGACCAAACAAAGCCTCAACAGATTCACCCGGCTTCTGTGTGAAATTTTCATATTCACGCCGGTAGGTCTGATAGAGCCGAGCCTTTACCTGTGCTGTTCCCTCATGGTGTGCCTTGAGGGTAGCCCAGATCTCTCTCGCAGTGGAGAGATGACTCACACGCTCAAACTCAGTGGGACCTAAACCAGAAAACAAAATGTTCACAGCCTTACTGTTGCTCAGATGCTGAGCAATGATACCAGCAGTACCTTGCTCAGTAACTGGCAAAATGACAAACGTGGTGTGAACGCAAATGTCCCATATGTCCGAACCCTGGCTCATGAGATAGGCTCGCATGCGAGTCTTCCAATAATTATAGCCATAGGCTTCCAAGGACGGGACCTTGCCAGGAGACGTCATGGTCACTACCGGGGTTTAGAACCGGTTAAGGTATGGAAAAACCCTAACCAAGCTCTGATACCACTTGTAGGACCGAAAGTAGCGACCAGAGGGGGGGGTGAATGGGCGCCTTTAAAAATTCTTTCGAATCAATGGCCTGTTCCCAAGACCCAACGCACCTCAGAAAAAACTACGCAGCAGAAAATAAACAAAAGGCCTAAGTCTAAAGGTTTCTAACCTAGAAGCAACTGGTGATAACTGAGATCTATTAAAGTAGTGCAACTAGGCAGATGAACAAAGTGTAACAGGCCTAAACTTCTCAATGAAATAATCTAAGTATGTGTAAGATGAGAGGAGAAGTTACTGTCCAAATTTGTCTCCTGTTCGGAACTTGGCGAAGCCCCCTTCGCACGTCGAGGTCTGCTTCGGAGGTTGGTGACGGAGCATGTCCGAGATGCTGAAGGAGACACGGTCTAGCCTAGTTCGAAGTGGCAAGTTGCGAAGTGTACTTCGGAGCGCATTATGACGATGCCGGAGCCTGGTTCGAAGTATGTACTTCGAACACAGCTTCGAACCAAGAGCTTCGGAGCAAAGTGACAGAGTCGGAGCCTGCTTCGAAGTGTGCACTTCGAAGACAAAACTTCGAACACAACTTTGAACCGAAAGCTTCGAAGTGAAACCTTCGAACAGAAAGCTTCGAACACAACACACAAAAGGACAACCTTCGAACAGAGAAGCGAAGTCTGTCACACGACAGAAAATCAAGTCCGAAGCCTACACTCTATCTTCGAACAGGGAAAGCTTCGGAAGGGGAATCGAAGGTTGACACGCCACAAAGAAATCAAATCGAAGTCTATCAGAAATGACCAACTTCGAACCCAACTTCGAAGCCTACCAAAGTGTGGACTTCGAACAGCTAGATTCGAAGTATGTTGTTCAAAGTATGCGATGCTGTCCGTACACAAAAATACTTCGAAGCTTATCAACACAGACCGCACACCGAAAATCGAAGATTGAGCAAGGCCTTCGAAGATGCTAAGTCGAAGCCTGTCTCACGGAGCTGAGGGGCTTCGAACAGAGAAAGACTTCGCCAGAGACACACCCAGAAAAGGTAATAGACCCTGTCAGCTTCGATCAAAAAGCTGTGCAGTAGAAGGTGAAAAGCTGCACAGAACACTGTAGCTGCAGGGAAGGAGTACTACTTGCAACAGCAAGAACTAGTACTACTAGAGTGAAGAACACACCCAGCCGAAGCCTCCAAAGCCTCAAAAATCACGGGAAAACTTGTTATGCTAATGAAATGAAGCCAATTAAAACCTTTGCAGATGCAGCACACAACAAAATAGGGCATTTACTGCAACATTAAAAGCAAGGCATTAAACATAGGGGCAAAGCTTCCTGGCGGCGCAAGCAGGGAACCAGAGAGGAGAGAGGCAAGGCAAGAGACAAAAAGTGACCCAAAAGAGTGGATTTGATTTCAGCACAAAGGGGTAGTCCAAACCCTAGGGATTGGGGTCCTATTTATAGGCAGCCCAACACTAGGAATATTCTACCAGCCCCTTAGGGTTTTTACAGACTCAAAAATAAAGGAAAAGACTCTACTGCCCTTAGGAATTTTTACAGACACGACTGACTGACTGTGGGCCTAGAGTTATAGATGACTTATCCGGAAGCTAAGTTTTCGTATCGACTACGACTTCTCTTCTGGACAGTCGGATACAGAATCAACGGTTGTCAGTTTTGCGCCGAAACTGACAAAGCCTCCACCAGCTTTGCACCAGGTACCCGGATTGGGCCGGCCCGACTCCGCAGCTCTCTCAGCCCGGCAATCGCTCACCGCCGGTGTACCTGAGTCAGTCCTGGTCAACAGCCCAGTGGGTCTTCTACTGCTTCTGGCCCATGCACCCGGATTGGGCCAGCCCGACTTTGCAGCCTCCTCTGCCCGACAGTCGCTCGCTGCCCGTGTACCTGAGTCACACGCGGCCCATGAAACAGCAGATCTCCTTTCTTCTTCAGTCCTCATTGACTATCGTTGACAATGACTCATCACTTCTGGAGCTATGAGGCCCACGCTATTCAGCATGGCTCCTCAAATATCAACATTTTTACCGCAATGATGAGTAGGACAATGTACAGAACAAAATAGAGACAAATAACTCGAACATATTACTCACTTCTAACACATTAGATTAACATGATCTTCATTATTCTCATTAAAGTTTCTAGCTATATTGTTGGTGTCTTTTTTGGTCATATGCGTGGCCTAGGAGATCTACTTAACTCCAGTGCAGGTCCTATAATCTTAGAAAAAAGAAGGTTTTGAGTGTGCCAATCAGTTTGATCCTACAATTGATAAGAAATCTGTTTGTGTATTTTTTGTTCACACGCGTGGCCTAAGAGATATGCTTAACTCCAGTGCATGTCCTATAATCTTAGAAAAAGAAGGTTTTGAGCCTGCCAATCAGTTTGACACTGCAACTGATAAGGAATCATAAAGAATAATGTTACTAGCAACGCCGATCGGCTATCGAGCCGATGACTGTGGTGAGAATAAACTAAATAGGAATAAACATGTCGATCGGCCATAGGGCCGATGACCATGTCCACGCTATCGGGTGGAAAACTCTATCGACCGATAGGATGAAGCCCTTGTGCGTAAATGCCGATGAGTGCCTCCCAGATGCGAGTGAAACATAGCGTAGAAATAAAGATAACATATCGGCTTATACTTCAATAGAAACTAAACTTAGTATACCAAACCACATATCCATACCATCAAATCACTGTAACTGCAAGATCGGACCTAACCAAGACAATTGCTAGTCACGCTAAATCAATAACACTTCAACGCATCGATCATACTTTATTTAGATGAATGATAAATAACATGAACTAGATATAATAGAACGAGATGTCAGACTTAACCTATGAAGCTTCAGACTATGACACCTAAATCACATCAATCTAAGATATCAAAACGATGGAGCCTTAGACCTAGAAAAATATACGAAGATAAACCGGCGATCATGCTGACAGGGCCGATGCCTCAAGAGATCGATACAATGTAGCCTTGATGAACACTGACCTAATCAACGTGACCGTCGAGGTGGCGGGACTCACCTCTTCGCCGGAGATCGAGATGATGTAGCCTGGTTCCAAATGCCAAGTCCCGCTGGGATTAACCTTAGGAACCCAAGGGTGGCTATGCGCCAAAAGAGTAGTTTGTTGTGGTTGATTGTGTGTGTGTCTTCTAAACCTAGCTAATTAGATATATATTTATAGTCCAGAGACTTTCCATCCAAGTAATCTACATTGTAACTGATTCCGTATCATCTCTATCTTCTCTCACCTTCATTGGCTCCTTCATATCCAGTCACGTTGTAACAATATGGATGAGATTCTTTGACCACCTTTGAATGGACTCCTTTGACTTCTGTTAGCCGTGTGACATCCTTAGTGGGCCTAGGCTTTACCAAATCTTGGCATCAACACATGCCCCCTAGTTTCGGAGCATTAAAGGGTAACTGATGCTTCGAAATTACCGGTCATCATCATGCTCTACCATAACGTCATTTCAAGCGTCCATCCGCAACGTCTTTTCAAACTCATTAATAGTAGCTAAAACCCTTCATCTTGTAGTACTTTATAAAATCCTGCACGGGGTACCGGCTCCATATATTATTGCCCTTTCCTCTTCCTTTTTGCTCCTTCTCCGGCCATTCACGACTTTGATGGATGTTGCTTGGTCTGACGCATCTACTTTTTTTGTGGAGGTGTCATACCAAGCTTCATCCCGCACAGTTCTGTACTAGTGCTTGTCGGGGATATAACCCCGGGTACCCTGTCGAGTGGTTTCATTCCAACTATCAGGCCATAGACTACTATGAAAACTGGCCCATGAGAAACCACCCAATCGCCTGACTCAACACTTGGGAGAAGATTCGCCCGAGTGGTGGAACTCCAACGGTCGGCCCTAGATCACCAAGCCGACGATTACCCTCATCAAGACTACCTTTCTGCCTATAAAAGATTGTTATGCAGCCGTTTCTGCAACAATTAATACGATGGTTAAACTCATGTAACCCCCCTCATCCTTCTCATAAAAAAGGATCAGGGGGAGGCTCTAGAAAGGACACATGCACACAAGCATGCACAAAAAAGGCAACACAAGAAGACACCCAAGATACACACAGAGAAATCATAAACATACAGGAGTAGGGCTATTATCCTCCGAAAAGCTTAAACCTATATAAAAATTCTCTCGTGTCCACCCTCTTACTCTCTTTCTGCCTCGCAAATTGAGGTAACCATCGGTCCATAGTCACAACTCCCCTTTCTACCTACACAAATAATACTACGGGCACCCCACGTAGGCTTTGTTGTTCCAACACAGTGACATCTAGCACACCAGGTAGGGGGTGAGTATTGTGATCAGCAGATTGGACCAATGGCCGTTGTTTGCATGTTCGACGCGAAGGTGCCTAAAAACGTCGTAATCGCCTTCCGGAGTTTGATCTTCATCGGTGATTGCATGAACCAATAGGCGCCATCACCGACACCTGCTTCACCAAAAACTTAGGTGCCACGGCAAACTACCCCACCAAAGGCGCCCTCCAAGGATCACCCGGAGAGGGTCATCGACTCGCCTGCCGACTACATCATCACCGCCAACTCCGGAGGGCACACCGTTCAACGATGATGGTTCACCATGGTCTCCAACAACCAACCTCGCTAATCGACTCCACCAACTCACCAAGCGCCTCCCGTGGTTGCCGTCATGACAATTGCTAGGGTCATCTCGGAGGATGAACCTTCTAACGATGTTAAGTCTAGTGCCCATCGCCAAGAGCGCCGGAAGCGGAGCTCTACCAAACACGATCAGTGTGCAGGGGCTCAAGGACGAGTAGGAGCTCCTCGACAAGATGAACCTACCACATACACAGTGGCCTCCAAAGGCCATGATGTGTACCGAACTCCCATGACCAACCTTGTCACCATTGAGAAGACATTGGCGATGCTCTCCGGCACACCTAAACTCTCGAGGGCCCAGGCTATGACCCAAGATGCTGCAGCGCAGATAGAGGAACCGCCGCCTTCTCACTGACCATGATCACCAGTGTAGAGCTTGCTCTCCCGGCCATCTAGGCTGGGGGAGCACAATCACCAAAGTGAGCATGGAGGAAGCTCATATGTTGGTGATGCCCGACATGTCATCAACGATCGTTCGGACGCCCGCAATCTCATCATTCTCCGATGAAAAGGGCGAGACCAGGGGGAGCTATGTCATCGTGAGCGATACGATCACGATCATGGGCCCCCGAATGGGGACCGCACTAACCGCAACGTCCTTTGTTACGACAGCTTCCTCGCCTTCTTTCAGAAGCTATGACGTGTCGAGTGGCCACACCACATTTGACCGACCAAAATCACTCCATACGATGGTAAAACTGACACATCTCAATGTTGTGACTATATTACACTACAATCCGTGCAGCTGGAAGAGACCCAGACGTCATAGTCAATTACCTCCCCATCATGTTGTCTACCTTCGTTGTCAACTAGTTGGCTTTGCTCCTAGAGGACTCCATCAACTCCTGGGATGACATGTGCTAGATCTTCATCGCCAACTACCGAGGGACGTGGCAAAGGCCCACCTCCCAGCACGACATATGCCAAGTTCACCAAAGGTAAGGAGAATCCCTAAGGGAGTACATACGCCGATTCTTTGAGAAACGCAAAGTCGTCGCCTACATCTCTGACACTGACGTCATAACTATCTTCTAGGATGACCTAAGGAAGCCGTCCGAGCTATTCCTCCACTTGGTGATTAATGAGCCAGTCAATCTCGGCCATATGATCACCGTCACATAACAATTCACCAGTGCCAAGGACACTAAGCGGGAGCAGATTCTCCCAAAATCGCACGGCTCTGACAAAGAGAAGAAGAAGAAGAATGAACATCACTGATTGCCTGCCTTCAAGGATCGTAACGACCACGATCGAGCTCATCCCAAGGACAAGAAGAGGAAGGAGAAGGAGATCATGGTCGCCGACAGAAGTGCTCGGCCACAAAGCCAAGACGAAGTGGCTCTACGAGAATTGCTAGATAAGCCATGCATCATCCACCCTAACGGCAATCACACCACTCGACGCTACTTTCAGTTACTGAACCAGATGGTGAAAGTGAAGGATATGCCCAAGAAAATTCCATAAATCGGAAGTTCTGATAGTGAGTATCAGAAGTTCTAGTTAATTTCTGGTCTCGATACAGAGAGCAATTGTTGCTTCAGAAGTTACGATATGGTATCAGAAGTTCTGACAAGCCAGAAGTTCCAATTCGGAATCGGGGAATTTTTGTACTAATTGGAAGTTCCGATATGGTATCGGAAGTTCCAAGGTGCGCGAAAACAGATTGGATCTATTGCGTGTCATGCTGAATTTGGAGACCTAAAAAATACATTGTTGGAAGTTCTGATCTAGGATCGGAAGTTCTGATGTGGGGTATCAGATTGGATCTGTTACGAATACGGATTAGTTGTAACTAATTTGGGGGCTCCAAGATGTGCTCGACCAAGGGGGCTTTTAGCCCTATATAAGGAGAGGAGGAGGTCTTGGCACACGGAATAAGCCTAGCTTAGACCTAGCCACCCAAGAGTCCTCTCCTCCCTTTCTTAATCTCAAACGTTGAGATCGAGGATTTCCTGTCTCTCACGTGCGGTGCTAGCATGCTATTGTGGGAGGAACTCCATCCCTATATGTGTGGACTCTGTGGACGTGTTGCTCCATAAGCGATGCTCGTGGCCATCACCACGAGGAAAGGCAACTTCTTCATTGATTGGATCGGCGAGGAACGGTCGGGACAAAGCAAGGATATGCTTGACACGCTTCATCAACCTCTTCTTTCTGCTGCACCTAACGTGTCAAGTGCTAGAAGGAACCGATCTATGATCTCACACACGCATGAGCCTAGGGCCATAGGGTGGAAATTTTGAATTTGCCGGCTAGCATAGATCCCCTATTCCCCAACAGAAAGAAGCTAAAGCTGACTGCCAACCTGACAAGCATCAGCGAGACACTAGGGAGAGAAGGCCCGAAGATGACAGGAGCAAGGGCGATGATCCCTCAGCAAGGAATGATTACCAAGAGTCCGCAAGAACGGTCTCAATGATATTCGGAGGCATGGTTGCCATCGAGTCCAGGTGTCAACATAAGATGATGGCCCGTTGTGTCAATGCCATCAGCACCGAGGTGATAGAGCGCCTCAGATGGTCGGAGATCCTGATCACCTTCTACCACTGGGACTAGTGGACGAATGTCCCTAAACCCACACGCTTCCCACTCATCGTCGACCCTGTCATCCTAAAGGTCTTGCTCAAAAGGGTGTTGATCCTATTCAAAGGGATGTTGGGTGCTCTCGGCGTCGACCACTCGGTGCTCCAGAAGACGGATACCCCCTTCGATGGGATTGTCCCAGGGAAGGCCTCCATCTTCGTTGGCAAGATAACCCTACCAGTGACGTTCGGTGTCTAGGACAACTTCTGGATCCATCACGTCAAGTTCTATGTCGTCGACTTTGGGACCGCGTATCACGCCTTCCTCGGGAGACCTTCACTCACCAAGTTCATGGCGTATGGCGCAGGATATCCGGGCGGCGAAAAATAGCAAGGTGGCCACTGCGCCATTGGTAGATGGTATCGTGGTGGAGGGAAAGGTGGCTCCAATAGACTTGGCCATCATGGGCTGAACCCACTCTTCCAAGGAGGGCCCGACCTCACAGGGGGTCCTGGCCGAGCGCTCGCCTTCTCGGCCCTCTTCTGGTGCTTCTGGAGCAGCATGTCATATGTCACCTTCGGTTTCTTGTGATTCATAGCCGAAGATGATGCGTTGGTGTTCACCTTCCACACTCCTACCTTAGGGTTCTTCGGCACGAACATGTGTGGGCACTGTTCCCTGATCATGACCTCCTTCCCTGAATCAACACCTTCTTCCCATCGAGATCAATAGTGTTCACGGGGAAACGGTCCTGGTCGAGCTTCATCTTGGGACTTGTATCCAATTTCAATTGTCCTTCTTCTATGGCCGATTGAACCTGCCGATGAAAAACATTGCAATCATTAGTAGAATGGGAATGAGAGTCATGCCACTTACAATAAGCCCGTTTCTTCAAGTCGTCGGTCGTCGGAATGATGTGACCCTTCGGTAACCCGATGAGTTTTTTCTTCAACAAAAAATCAAATATTTTATCACACTTGGTCACATCAAAAGAATACTTCACCTCGTTGGGCCAACTCTTAGTAGAAGACGACCGTAACTCAGTGCAAGTGATGGGCTTGGCCTTGCTAGACCAAGTCCACTCTGTGGTGTACATATCGGTTCAGTCATCCTCGCTCTCTGATGATTCCTTATCGGAATGCTCCATGACGTGAACCTCGGCCTTGGGTTTTTTTAAATGTTTTGGTGAATCTCCTACTCTTGGCTCGGCTTTCCTGAACCAGAGCCTTCTGCAACACTTGACTAACATCGAAGAAATCCTAGCCATCTAGTTTCTCTTTAAGTTCGGAGTGGAGACCGTTAATAGCTAGGTCGGCCAAGTCTTTATCGGAGATGTTCAAAGTAAAACATCATTTCTAGTGTCCCTAAAACGCTTAACGTACTCGAAGACACTCTCGTTAGTCTTCTGTCTAACCGATGTCAACTGTGACAGTCTAAGCTCGGTCTCCCTAGTAGAGAAATAGTCATGGAACTTCTGCTCCAACTGGGCCCAAGTCTAGACGGAGTTCGGCGGTAATGCCGAAAACCAAGCGAAAGTGGTGCCAGAAAGCGATAGAGAAAACAATCTAAGTTTCAAAGCATTCGACCCACTAGCTTCGCCACACTGCGCTAAGAACTAACCTATGTGCTCTAGGGTGGTTTTGCTACCTTCACCGTCAAATTTTGTAAACTCGAGCACCCTAAAGCCTCGTGGGTACGGGATGGTGTCGAACTAATCGGGGTATGACTTTTGATAAACCCTACCCCGTACTCTGGGCGTCCATCCCGCAACCTCTCTAAATAGCACGCGAATCTACTCGTCAAGGTCATCTAAACCTCCTCCCTACGTGTGTCTCGCATGTGGGGGCATGACACGCGGTGGTATATCATGGTGTCGATGTAGGACCGAAAGTAGCGACCAGAGGGGGGTGAATGGGCGCTTTAAAAATTCTTTCGAATATATGGCCTGTTCCCAACACGCCCAACACACCTCAAAAGACTAAGCAACAGAAAAACGAACAGATAGCCTAAGTCTAAAGGTATCTAGCCTAGAAGCAACTGATGTTAAACAGAGAACTACCAAAGCAGTGCAACTAGGCAGAGAAACAAAGTATACTAGACATGTCAGGCCAAACTTCTCAAAGAAATGATCTAAGTATATATAAAGTGAGATGAGAAGTTACTGTTCAGATTTGTCTCCTGTTCGAAACTCGGCGAAGCCTGCTTCGATGGTTGAAGCCTGCTTCGCTGGTCGAAGCCTGCTCCGGAGGTCGAGGTCTGCTTCGAATGACGAAGTCAACCGAGGAGGTTTGGTCTAACCTAGTTCGAGGTGGCAAAAGACCGAAGATGCTTCGAAGCTAAGTATGGAAGTATCGAAGCTAGCTTCGAACCGAGTGCTTCGAAGCCTATCCTTCGAACAGAATGCTTCGCATAGACAAACAACCTTCGAAAAGAGAAGCGAAGGATGATACGCGACAGAGGAACCAAAATGAAGCCTACACTCTACCTTCGAACAAACGCATCAAGACCTTCGAAAAGGACAGCAGACAGGAACTCACGTCGAGCGAAGTTTAACAGAAAGATAAGCTTCGAAGCCAACTTCGAAACCTGTCGAAGTATGGACTTCGAAGAGCTCAGGTCAGAGTACCTTCACACAGACGTTCGAAGTATGAAACGCTGACAGTTCAAAAAATACTTCGAAGCTAGCAACTCAGGACACAAAATAAAGTTTGAAGTTCAAGCGAAGCCTTCGAGGATATCAGATCGAAGCCTGCCTCACGGAGCTGAGGGGCTTCGAACAGAGAAGGGGTTTCGCCAGAGAACAGCCAAAAAAGGGACTTTAGTTCTGTCAACTCGATCAAAAAGCTGTGCAGTAAAAGCACGGCTAGAGTACTAGTGTACTGTTGCTACAGAGTAGTAGTACTACTTGCAACTAGTATGAACTAGTACTCCTCACGTGAAGAACAGAAGCAACCGTGAGGCATTTAACACAGAGAAGACATGGTTGCGCACAACAAAAACGAAGCTTATGATGCAGAGAAATCAATGCACACACCTCAACACAAACAGCAGATTGAATCTCTGGAACAAGTAGAAACGGATGGAATCAAAACCCAAGTCAGTTCCTGGCGGCGCACAAAAACAGGAGAGAGAGAGAGTGCAAGAGACAAAATGACCCAAAGAAGTATGTATTGATTTCAGCCAAAAGGGTAGTCCAACCCTAGGGATTGGGGCCCTATTTATAGGCTGCCCAATGGCCTAGAATATTCCACCAGCCCCTTAGGGTTTTTACAGACGCTAAAATAAAGGAAATGACTCTACTGTCCTTAGGAATTTTTACAGACATGACTGACTGACTGTGGGCCTAGAGATACAGATGACTTATCCGGAAGCTAAGCTTTCGTAGCGACTACGGCTTCTCTTCTGGACAGTCCGATACAAGATCGACGGTTGTCAGTTTTGCGCCGAAATTGACAAAGCCTCCACCGGCTTTGCACCAGGTACCCGGATTGGGCCGGCCCGACTCCGCAGCTCTCTCAGCCCGGCAATCACTCACCGCCCGTGTACCTGAGTCAATCCTGGTCAACAGCCCAGTGGGTCTTCTGCTGCTCCTGGCCCATGTACCCGGATTGGGCCAGCCCGACTTCGCAGCCTTCTCTGCCCGACAGTCGCTTGCTTTCCGTGTACCTGAGTCACACGCAGCCCATGAAACAGCATATCTCTTCTTCTTCTGTCCTCTTTGACTATCGTTTACAATGACTCATCACTTCTAGAGCCATGAGGCCCACGCTATTCAGCATGGCTCCTCAATCTCCCCCTTGATGAGTGCATTGTCAACACTCCTCTTTTTCAGCTCTTCAGCACCTGTGAGCAAATGTGGAAACACGAAAACAAAGCACAAGAAAAAAAACAAAGAAGAAGAAAATAAGGTAAAAGTTTAACCCTAATGACCAAAAGCCGAACAAAAGCAAGAAGCGGTCATTATGGTTAACCAAAGGTAAAAGCTCAGAATGAGTGCGATCTCAGAAACATCAACAAGGATATCAAAAGAGTAAGTGAGACAAAAAAACTCCCCCTCGAACTCTTATCCAAAAATTTCTCCCCCTTGTTGACAAGTGAACTCATCAAGCACTCAAAAGAGACACAGACTCCCCCTGAAACGCAACTCCCCCTCAAAATATGCAGTGAATACAATTGGGGTGCAGGTGGAGTGAATAAAGCATGCTTATCAGATATAATTGACTGCAATTACAACATCTAACAGATACAGCAAAAGACATACTGTTAACGGTACATGGCATGATCAGTGCAACAGATGATATCTAAAGAAAGTCATTAGCACGCATTTTGTAGTTTTTGCAAACAAAAGCATCACCACATTTTCCGATTGACAAGCAAGGTAAAACATGAGATGTAGAAGCTAACAGATATCTACCAAGATAAGCATTGTCCAAAACAAAGTGCTTCAGCAAACTTGTTATCATTTCAATTTTCAGGCTTTTTCTTTTTCCTTTTTCATTTTTGCCAGGGGTTATTTGTATGTCAAACCTTATGCTGACCGACCAAGTCAAGCCTAGGCCAGAACTAGACCATCAGAAGCTTAAGACATTGGTCTTGGCATACACTACAGTGTCCTAGTTCATACCAAAGTGCTATGGTACGCAGTCCAGAACAATGCAATGCGACAAGACAAACCCACCTGGATCTTTTCAATTTTAAGCATAAAAGGCATGAAATTTTCATTTTTCTGATTTTTCATTATTTTATAGCACATTTTCCATGTTCAAAAGCATAAAGATGTCCAAGTTGCGTATTTGCATCTAAGTAAGGAGCGAGCTACAAGGTATGTATCAGATAGCAAAAACACTCAGCCTACACATGCTAGTTACCAGAAGCAATGGTGATCATTTTTCAAGTTTAAAGGGTAAAAGCCATGCATATGACAGATATCAGACATATCAAGCGAACTGAAACAAGGCATGATCATTGACAAGTAATCAAAAGCATGTACCAGCTAGAATAAGTAAAGCAGTTCAATCATATAACAGAAGCAAGCTTAAAAGTGTGATAAGTGAATATGCAAGATATGAACACACACAAAAAGACTCAAGAAAAGAGTAAAGAAGAAAGAAAAACTGACGCAAAATATCCTAGAAAGGATACACAACACCCAAATCCCCTCGTAAACGCTCAAAGGTAGACTGATCTAGGGGTTTGGTGAAAATGTCAGCCAACTGATGATGGGTATCAACATAAATAAGGTCAATGACACCTTTCTCATATTGATCCTGCAAGAAGTGAAAGCGCACATCAATGTGTTTGGTTTTTGAATGGAGACATGGGTTTTTCCCTACACTAATTGCACTGGTGCTGTCGCAAAACAAAGGAACTCTGGTAGGAAAGAACAACCCAAAATCTCGTAGAGTGGAAATCATCCAAACCAACTGTGAGCAGAGCTAGCAGCAGCTACATACTCAGCCTCTGTGGTCGAAAGGGCAACTCCAGATTGCTTTCGAGAAGACCAAGAGACAAGAGAAGAACCAAGAAACTAGCAAGTACCGGAAGTCGACTTGCGATCCAACCGGCACCCACCAAAGTCGGCATCCAACAATCCAGATAAATCGAGAGATGATGAAGCTGAATAGTAAATACTAAGATCGGGCGCATAAGTAAGATACCTGAATATGCGTTTGACAGCCTGCTGATGAGACGCGCGTGGTGAAGACTGGAAGCGCGCGCACAGTCCCAGGGCGAACTGAATGTCCGGTCTGGTCGCTGTCAAGTACAGCAGCAAGCCGATCATCCCTCGAAAATCTCTCTCATTGACCTTAACGCCGCTCTCGTCCTTGTCCAGACCCCCAGATGTGCCCATCGGGGTCATCTGCGGCTTTAGTTCACCACCAAAGTCAAATTTTTTCAACATGTCACGAGTGTACTTACCTTGGTGGATGAAGGTGTCGTCCTTAGTCTGCTTGATCTGAAGTCCTAAGAAATACTTGAGCTCACCCATGAGGCTCATCTCAAACTCGCTGTGCATCTGCTCAGAAAACTTGGACACAAGATCATTAGTAGTACCGCCAAAAATAATATCGTCCACGTAAATCTGAGCGACTAAAAAATCTGAAGCAACTCTGAGTAAGAAGAGAGTTTTATCCACTGAACCCATCACAAAGCCCTTCCCCAACAAAAATTGCTTCAACCGGTCATACCAAGCCCTGGGGGCTTGCTTCAACCCGTATAAAGCTTTTTGCAGTTTAAAAACATGTCGAGGAAACTTGGGGTTCTCAAAACCGGGGGGCTACCTAACATAAACTTCCTCCTCTATAAACCCGTTCAGAAAAGCACTCTTAACATCCATCTGAAAAAGCTTAAAACCCTTCGAAACAGCAAAAGCTAGAAGAATACGAATGGACTCAAGAAGGGCAACAGGAGCGAAGGTTTCTTCAAAGTCAATACCTTCCTTCTGGCAATAACCCTGGGCAACTAGTCAAGCTTTGTTGTGCACCACAACCCCATCTTCACCTTGTTTGTTCTTGAATACCCACTTGGTGCCTATGGGGTTGCATCCTGGTGGCGGCTCAACTATTGTCCAAACCCGATTGCGGATAAAGTTCTCAAGCTCTTCTTGCATAGCATTAATCCAATTAGAATCAGAAAGGGCATGAGAAACGTCTCTGGGCTCAAAAGATGCAACAAACGCAGATTCAGCAAACACAGCAAGAGAGGCATTAGATGAACGCAAAGTTCTCTCAATCAAATCACCTATGATGAGCTCTGAGGGATGGTCACGCTGAACTGCTCGGGTTCCCTGGTGATCTGAAGTCACCTCACTGGAGTCAGCAGCTGGCACCTCTGGACTCGACTGAGGGGGCTCGATCGTACTGGAAGAAGTGATCAGAGGTCCACCCTCATCCTCAGTCGAAGTCTCAGAAGGTGTGGGCTCTGCAGGGGGTGCAGAAGGCCCACCCTCATCGCAGTTGGAGTATCCTCATCTTCCTCGAAGATGGACTCTCCGAGCTCATCATCACCAGAAGGCTCAAAAGAAGGAGTTAAAGAAGGCAAGGACTCATCAAATGAAACTTCGCAAGTCTCGACAAGCTGCTAGGTTTCGAGTTTCCAAACACGGAAACCTCGAGAATGCAATGCATAACCAAGAAAAACACCATCCCAGCAACGAGACTCAAACTTGTCCAAATGCCCTCCCTTCTTGAGCACAAAGCACTTGCATCCAAACGCTCGCAAGTGGCTCACCTTGGGCAGTCTGCCAAACCGCAGTTAATATGATGTCTTACCAAGGTAAGCTCTAAGAAAGATGCGGTTGGCCAGACAGCAAGCCGTGTTCATGGCTTCAGCCCAAAAACGCCTAGGAGTCCTGTGCTCATCGAGCATCATCCTGGCCATCTCGACTAGCGTGCAGTTCTTTCGTTTCACAACGCCGTTCTGTGGGGGAGTGTAAGGAGAAGAAAACTGATGGTCAAGACCTTGATCACTACAGAAGCTGACGAACTGAGAGTTCTTGAACTTAGAGCCGTTATCGGAGCGAATTGCTCGCATCTGACCATTGTTCTCATTCTTCAGCTTCAAAATCAGGTCATGAACAAACTGAAAAGTTTCATCCTTAGACTCCAAAAAGAAAACCCACAAGAATCGAGAGAAGTCGTCAACAATGACAAGCGCGTACCACTTCCCACCGACTGAACGTACCCGAGCTAGACCAACAGTGTCCAAGTGTAAAAGCTCGCCCGGATACGAAGTCATCACCTGAGTCACAGGTGAGTGAGAAGCGGCAACCATTTTCCCATGACGACAAGGATGACAAACTAGATCCTTCTCCATCTTAAGCTTGGGCAATCCTCGGATGAGGTCCATAGAGCTTAACCTGACTAGCAGATCAAAACTCAAGTGACCTAACCTCATATGCCACTTCCAGAGCTCAGAAGAAGATCCAGCTATCAAACAGCGAGAAGGGCCAAAAGAACTAGAGAAGTCAATTCGAAAAACTTTACCAAATGGTAAAATCTGGCAAATCAAAGACCCTCTAGAATCAAACACAGAAGAATTGCCCTTCTTAAAACGCACTTCCAAACCATCCTCAAGAAGTTGCGAAACAGAAATCAAATTGAAGTTCAAATTTTTAACCAAAGCAACATTCTTCAAAGAGAAATGATCTAAAATGCAAATTGAGCCAATGCCACTTACTTTCCCTTGACCACTGTTCCCGAAGATGATATATTCTTTGGAGCTCGGGGGAGTGAGACTGGAGAACCATCTGAGATGTCCCGTCATGTGGCGGGAGCATCCTGAGTCCATGATCCAAACGTCCTCCAGTCCTCGATCCTGCACAATCAGTGGCTGTAAGTGGGAGCAAATGGTCCGACACCAGGTTTAGCAAAGGAGCTAAACCAGTGTCGAGCCATCTGCTCAAAAGACGAAAAGCAGAAATCATCATGAAAGTTCGGACCAAAATGCGGCTCAAAGTGTGGTCCTTTGTTCTGCCTACACCTGCGGCCACGAGGTCCAGGACCATAGCCGACATGGCCTGGAACTCTGCCGGAACGGACACCACCAACTGGAGCACGGGCAAGAAAGTCGTCTCCTCTACCACCACCTACACGACGTGGCCTGGCCTCCAGCCTCTCCCCGTGTCGAGGAACACGCAGTCTACCACCCTGCTGGTAGAACTGCTCCTGACCACCATGAGCTCTCTCTGCTCTCTCAACCCGCTTCCTCCTGAAGAAAAACTCCGCAAGATGCCCGTCTCTCTGACAGTACTCACAATGATAGGTGGGCTTGTTGGGGTGTGGTTTAGGCTTGGGATTCTTGGTCTTAGTGGTGTTCGGAGTAATCTTTTTGGGTTGAGACGGTCCAGGAAGAGAGTCAAGAGAAGTGTGGAGGTGTTTGGGCTTTGGAACCCAGATAGGCTTCTTGGGTGGAGCTTTGGGTGGTTCATGAATCACTCCATCCTTGGGCTGACAAGCCTGGGAGGACTCAGTGGAGTGAGTCTTGGGATACCTCTGCTTTGGAGTCATTTTACTCCACTCCATTGCCCGGCTAATAGCACTCTCAAAGTCAGCCTTGGTGTAGGTATAACCTACTCCAAACCCATCCTGCCTCTTGAACTGCTGGATCATCATGCCGAGCTGAGGCTCTCTGGCACTGATCCAACTCAGGATAGAACGGAGGTAAAAGTTCTCATTCTGAGAATCTGCTAGCTCCTCTCTCAAGGAAGCTAGAACCTCCACCTGAGACAAGCAGGTCTCACACTCACTCTCTACTTGAACAGACTTCTCGGCTTTTAGCTTAATCAACTCCATTCTAAGAGACAGACAGTTCTCACAGACAGTGGGTGGAACTAACAGTGTCTAAAGCTCTAGCCTAGTCTGTGCTAGCTCAGCTCTCACTCTCTCCAAATCCCCTAAATGCTCATCGCCCTTGGCTTTCAGCTCAGCTAAGACAGCTAGATGAGATGGGCAATCAGCACAGGGTGCGATGAAAGTGGCTTGAGCATCTTTCAGCTCCAGCTGAGCGCTTTCAAGATCAGTGGCCAAAGCGTCCCTCTCATCAACCCTTTCTGTGTACTTGGACTTCAGAGTCGACAAGTCACACAGAAGCACCTCACACTTCGGGCACTCACTGCTATCACCCAAGCAAGGGGAAGAAGATAAACTCTCAATTCTGCCGTTGGCCACGGCAAGCTCACTCTCTAACTCATCTATCCTCTTCTTAGCCCCCCTAAGTAGTTTTTCCCGATATTTCAACTCCTGATGATTGCTCTCAAGTAAATCAACGATTTCGCGCTCATAGGATGATAGCTTTTCGTTGTCGTCGTCGTCGGAGTCGTCGGAGGAGCTCTTTTCTTCCTTATCCCCAAGAGCCATTGAACAGAAGCTCTTGCGGGATCTTCGGCGTTGGTGTGAGCGTCTCTTCGGCTTGTCTCCGAAGGCCATGAAGCAGAGGCCCGCCGGATCGTCCTTGTCCTTCCCCTTCCTGATGGCGATCTCCTCATCGCTTGAGCTCGATGAAGAGGAAGAAGACGTGGACCGCTTGGAGTAGCTCTTCTCCATCTCGGCGAAGAAGGCCTTGTCATGCTTCTTGTTCTCTCGCCGGTAGTCCTCCAGGGCCTTCTTGAAGAATCTGGTCTTCGGCTTGCCCTTGTTGAAGGAAGAGCTGTCGTGTTTGCCAGAGTCGTGGAAGCTGCCACCGGTGCCCTTCTTGTGTCCATTGCGCTTGGGGCAGTCGGCGATGAAGTGTCCTAGATCACCACACTCAAAGCATCCGGATTTTGTGTCGTGTCTTTTGAACATTCTCTTGTCATAGACACGACGCACCCGGTTGATAAAAAGACACAAATCATCATCACCCAACAACTCAAGCTGGTCCTCAGTGATAGACATCAAAGAGAACCCAGCACAGCTCACAGAAGAAGGATCAATAGAAGGTGTAGCAAGGGCCAGAGATTTCGATCCAGAACCAGTGAGATTTGATCTCAGCTGGAGATCAACCTCAGTAGCCTTCAGCTTGCTAAACAACTCAGAAATGGTCAAGGTATCATAAGAAGTACTCTCAATGATAGAAGATACCTTGATCTCCCAGATCTTTGGGTCCAAGGTATGGAGAACCTTGAGCGCCTGCTCATGATCTGAGACTAACTGAGCACCCTCAGCCTTGTTGTCCCGAAGCTTGTTTATGATCGACAGAAAACGACTAAACAAAGCCTCAACAGATTCATCCGTCTTCTGTGTGAAATTCTCATATTCACGCTGATAGGTCTGATAGAGCCGAGCCTTGACCTGTGTTGTTCCCTCATGGTGTGCCTTGAGGGTAGCCCAGATCTCTCTCGCAGTGGAGAGATGGCTCACACGCTCAAACTCAGTGGGACCTAAACCAGAGAAAAGAATGTTCACAACCTTAATGTTGCTCAGATGCTGAGCAATGATACCAGCAGTACCATGCTCAGCGATTGGCAATATGACAAACATGGTGTGAACGCAAATGTCCCAAATGTCCGAACCCTGGCTCATGAGATAGGCTCGCATGCGAGTCTTCCAATAGTTATAGCCATAGGCTTCCAAGGACGGGACCTTGCCAGGAGACGTCATGGTCACTACTGGGGTTTAGAACCAGTTAAGGTATGAAAAAACCCTAACCTTGCTCTGATACCACTTGTAGGACCGAAAGTAGTGACCAGAGGGGGGTGAATGGGCGCCTTAAAAAAATTCTTTCGAATATATGGCCTGTTCCCAACACCCAACGCACCTCAAAAGACTAAGCAGCAGAAAAACGAATAGATAGCCTAAGTCTAAAGGTATATAGCTTAGAAGCAACTGATGTTAAATAGCGAACTACCAAAGCAGTGCAACTAGGCAGAGAAACAAAGTATACTAGACATGTCAGGCCAAACTTCTCAAAGAAATGATCTAAGTATATATAAAGTGAGATGAGAATTTACTGTTCAGATTTGTCTCCTGTTCGAAACTCGGCGAAGCCTGCTTTGCTGGTCGAAGCCTGCTTCGCAGTGTCGAAGCCTGCTCCGGAGGTCGAGGTCTGCTTCGAATGACGAAGTCCGCCGAGGAGGTTTGGTCTAACCTAGTTCGAGGTGGCAAAAGACCGAAGATGCTTCGAAGCTAAGTATGGAAGTATCGAAGCTAGCTTCGAACCGAGTGCTTCGAAGCCTATCCTTCGAACAGAATGCTTCACACAGACAAACAACCTTCGAAAAGAGAAGCGAAGGCTGATACGCGACAGAGGAACCAAAACGAAGCCTACACTCTACCTTCGAACAAACGCATCAAGACTTTCGAAAATGACAGCAGACAGGAACTCACGTCGAGCGAAGTTTAACAGAAAGATAAGCTTCGAAGCCAACTTTGAAACCTATCGAAGTATGGACTTCGAAGAGCTCAGGTCGGAGTACCTTCGCACAGATGTTCGAAGTATGAAACGCTGACAGTTCAAAAAATACTTCGAAGCTAGCAACTCAGGACACAAAATAAAGTTTGAAGTTCAAGCGAAGCCTTCGAGGATATCAGATCGAAGCCTGCCTCACGGAGCTGAGGGGCTTCGAACAGAGAAGGGGCTTCGCCAGAGAACAGCCAGAAAAGGGACTTTAGTTCTGTCAACTCGATCAAAAAGCTGTGCAGTAAAAGCACGGCTAGAGTACTAGTGTACTATTGCTACAGAGTAGTAGTACTACTTGCAACCAGTATGAACTAGTACTCCTCACGTGAACAACAGAAGCAACCGTGAGGCATTTAACACATAGAAGACATGGCTGTGCACAACAAAAACGAAGCTTCTGATGCAGAGAAATCAATGCACACACCTCAACACAAACAGCAGATTGAATCTCTGGAACAAGTAGAAACGGATGGAATCAAAACCCAAGTCAGTTCCTGGCGGCGCACAAAAACAGGAGAGAGAGAGAGTGCAAGAGACAAAATGACCCAAAGGAGTTTGTATTGATTTCAGCCAAAAGGGTAGTCCAACCCTAGGGATTGGGGCCCTGTTTATAGGCTGCCCAATGGCCTAGAATATTCCACCAGCCCCTTAGGGTTTTTACAGACGCTAAAATAAAGGAAATGACTCTACTGCCCTTAGGAATTTTTACAGACACGACTGACTGACTATGGGCCTAGAGATACAGATGACTTATCTGGAAGCTAAGCTTTCATAGCGACTACGGCTTCTCTTCTGGACAGTCCGATACAAGATCGACGGTTGTTAGTTTTGCGCCGAAACTGACAAAGCCTCCACCGGCTTTGCACTAGGTACCCGGATTGGGCCGGCCCGACTCCACAGCTCTCTCAGCCCGGCAATCACTCACCGCCCGTGTACCTGAGTCAATCCTGGTCAACAGCCCAATGGGTCTTCTGCTGCTCCTGGCCCATGTACCCGGATTGGGCCAGCCCGACTTCGCAGCCTCCTCTACCCGACAGTCGCTTGCTGCCCGTGTACCTGAGTCACACGCGGCCCATGAAACAGCAGATCTCTTCTTCTTCTATCCTCTTTGACTATCGTTGACAATGACTCATCACTTCTGGAGCCATGAGGCCCACGCTATTCAGCATGGCTCCTCAGTCGGCCGTGCGGCTCCTCCTCTTATGGTGGCTCATGATACGGGACGTGATCGGGCCTATGAGGGTGTGTGGGAATAGGAGGTGCGGGCAGCACAGGGAGAGGTAGTGCAGGCGCAGGCTGTGGCGGCGGCGCATAATATGCGGTAGGAGCGGTCTGACCGGCCATAGGGCCGATCTGACTGAGGGCATAATGGTCGGTCAGACCGGCCTGATGGCTTGTTTGACCGACCATTGTCACCTGAGTAATCCAGCACATGTCGGTCTGATCGGCCCAAGGGCCGATCTGACCGACAGGGTCATGTAGGACCTCGACCAAGGGGCGACAACCTTTCTGGTACTCCCATCGGTTCTACTATATATGCGGTGAACAGGGGGTACATTAGCTATTGGAGAGGGGGAAACGGCCTTGGAAAAGCCGAATCTCCTAAACATCGCCCCCATCTTCGTGTCCAATTTTGTGTCCAACTTTGAGTCAACCATGGCTTCTACGCGGTCCACGTCAGTTTTTGCAATAAAACCCTACATTTTTCGGTAATTTGCTAAGCCTCCAGACGTTCTAGCTAGCGTGGCCATCACAGCTCGCCGCCACGTCGGCCCTGACGGATCGGGCATTTTTGCTAAAAAAACCTCCTATTTATAGATAATTTCGTGAAGGCATGCACCGTACTATCCGTGGTCTTGCACATTTTACCTATGAGCCCTCGTTTCCTCATATTTTATACACGAAGAAGAGAAAATTCAGAAATTAGGAGCGCGCTCTAAAAATATAAAACCCAGGGAGTTTTTTACAAAAATGCCTAGGCCAATGGGATCCCCCTCTCCCGAGTGCCCCATCCCCATTGTTGTCCTGCCCCAATACATAGACGCTCGCACCCTCACATCTGACACTTGCCACCGTAGGTCGCCACAGGTGCCGACAGCCTCCTCCTACCACGTCGGCTCTCCCCTAGCACCGTCAGCACCCTTCCCCTCTGCCGACACCCTCCCCTCGCATCGCCTCTAGATCCACCGCTGAAGATCTAGGCCCTATGTGAGTTTTGGTAATTAATGATAAACATGTGTTTAGTGGACTAATATTTTTCTTAAGTGTGAAGGAAATGAGTAGGTCCCGTGCAAATGGAGCACAAGATGGAAAACCCAAAGATCTGGACGTTTAAAGACTACGGCAAAAGGTTTGAAGGAATCTAGAAATTGATCGAGGTGTTTTGGAGTGATCAATTAGGCTAGGTTTAAATTTTGTTTTTGCCGTACTATAAAGAGGGGTTGCATCTTGGTTATGAGTTGATTTTCAAGTGCCAATTTGCATTGCATATAGTATCTTTTGATTATGTGCGATTGTTGCAAAAGTTACTATTTTTGGCAAAATTCCTTGAAAAACAAATTGCAGCGTTTGTTGGAGCTGTCTGACCCTGGCGGTCTGACCGACCATGTGAGTCCGGTCAGACCGGCCGGAGTTGGGCGGTCCGACCGGCCAGGGGGCCGGTCCGACCGGGTTGCGCAGGTTGGAAAACTGCCGGTTTACAGAGCCGACAGGAGCACTATCGGTCCGACCGAGCCGATGGCCGGTCAGACCGGGTGGGGCCGGTCCGACTGGGCCAGCATGGCCGGATAGACCGAGGCGTCCTATCACATCAGTAAATGATTAGTTTTCTAGCCATTGCAGTTGTGGTCGGTCAGACCGGCCCAAGATGGGCGGTCAGACCGACAGTGCGCAGAGAACCACCTAACTCGTATAACGGCTAGTTTTTGGGTGTGTGGCTATATAAACCCTTGTTACAGCTCCTTTGCTAGACTTTTGGCATCCATTTGAACATACCTGAGCACAAGAGAGTCTCTCCCACCTTTGAGCACTATTTGAGCTCTAGTGAGGTTGGGAAGAAAAAGGGGTGATCAAGTGATTGAGTTAATTGCATTGCATTGGCATTTTGGCACTTGATCCTTTTCTCCTAGCTTTGATTGCAGCTTGTTACTCTTGGAGATTGCCATCTCCTAGACGGCTTGGAGAAGAAACCGGTGATCTCTCCTAGAAGGTTGTGGAGGAGACCCAGGAGGTTGTGAAGGTTGGAGCTCGCCTATCCGGAGTGGAGAAGAGCTACCACTAGTGATCGAGGCTCGAGAGTTGCACTTCCAGTGTCGGCTCATCTTCAAGCTAATTTCTCTTTGAGAAATCTGAGACTTGGTGAAGAGAGCGGTCAAGTGAAACTCGCCTCAACGAGGACGTAGGAAATTGGCAAATTTTCGAACCTCGGGATAAAATTCGGTTGTCTCTTGTCCCCTTTTATTTTGAGCAAGTTAATTTGTGCAAGCTTACTTTTCTAGAGTAATCATCTTGCCATCTTAGGTTGCACTATTTGTTCTAGCTGTGTGCTACCATTGCCTTAGGTCCTTGCTTATTGTTTAGCAAAAATTGAATTAGTTTTAAAAACTGCCTATTCACCCCCCCTCTAGTCGGTACATCGATCCTACAAGTGGTATCAGAGCTTGGTCTCTCAAGTTAGGCTTTACCGCCTAGAGAGAAGATGTCCGACGAGGTGGTTCACAACGTAGGCAAAGGTCCTTACTTTGATGGGTCAAATTATTCTATTTGGAAAGTTCGTATGGCTGCTCACCTCAAAGCCATGAGCTTTGAAATTTGGCGTATTGTTGAGTTAGGTTTTGAAGTTGAAGATAAGATGAATCTAACATTTCAAAACAAGAAAGATATGCAACTTGATGCTCAAGCTACAAGTGCCTTGTTCAATTGTTTGTGTGCCGAAAAATTCAATAGGATAAGCAACATTTCAACGGCACATGACATTTGGACTACTCTTCAAGATATACATGATGGAACAACAAGTGTGAAGAATGCCAAGTCGCACTACCTCAAAATCAACTATGAAACTTTCACCATGTTGCCAAATGAAAGTGTAAACGAGATGTATGCAAGACTCAATGTAATTGTCAATGATCTCAAAGGTGTTGGAGTGAAGTACACGGAGTTGGAAGTTGCTCAAAAAATGTTGAGAGCATTGCCCGAGAAGTATGACACTTTGGTAACCTTCCTTATCAACTCGGACATGTCAAGTTTGACACCCACAACACTTTTGGGGACTATCAACACAAATGAGATTTACAAGAACAAGAGAATTGAATGAAGCGCCGAAGATCACTCCTCATCCAAGAAGAAGAACATTGCCTTGAAAGCCAAGGTTGAAAAGAAATGTGAAGAAAAAGAAGACACTTCTTGTGATGGTGATACCGAGGATGAGGAGATGGCTCTTTTTGTAAGAAAGTTCAATCGGTTCATGAAAAAGAGAGGAAGCTCTTCAAGCTCAGTCAAGAACAATGGTGACAAGAAGTCAACCAAAAGAAACCTTAAGAATGTAAGATGTTTTGAGTGTAATGAGAAGGGTCATTTTGCCTCAAGATGTCCGAACAAACAAGAAGGCGAAGATGATAAATCTCAAAAGAAGAACAAAGAAAAGAATGAGAAGAAAAAGCTCTTCAAGAAGTTGAACAAGAAAAAGGGTAGAAATGAAGCATTTGTGGGAGAATGGGATTCAAATGAAGATAGCTCTGATTCTTTTTCAAGCTCCGACTCCGGTGGTGAGTCAAACTCAAGAAAGAAGAACATGGCGGGAATTGCAATAATGGAAGCTCCATCACTATACTCTCCTTTTTGTCTCATGGCAAAAGGAAGTACTAAGGTAAACTACCACACCGGAGGATCACATTGGGTGCTTGATAGTGGGTGCACTCAACACATAACCGGTGATAGGAAAATGTTCACGTCATTTGAAGTAGGTGTTAAAGATCAAGAAAGAGTGACCTTCGGTGATAATAGTAAAGGAAAGGTAATGGGTCTAGGTAAAATTGCTATCTCAAATGATTTCTCCATTTCAAATGTTTCACTAGTTGAGTCATTGAATTTCAACTTATTGTCCATTGCTCAACTATGTGATTTAGGCCTTTCATGCACATTTAATCCTCTAGAAGTATTTGTAACAAGTATCCATGATAACTCCTTAGTTTTCAAAGGTTTTCGTTTTGGAAATCTCTATTTGGTGGATCTCTCTTCAAACGAAGCTAATTTGAAAACTTGTTTGGTTGCAAAAACCTCATTGGGTTGGCTTTGGCATAGAAGGCTTGCTCATGTGGGAATGAGTCAACTAAACAAACTTGAAAAAAGAGATTTGGTTGTTGGTTTGAAAGATATAAAATTTGAAAAAAATAAACTTTGTAGTTGATGAGGACATCACTTCACATGATACACACATGGAGCCTCCACCTACAATTCAGCTACAAGGACCAATCACATGCGCCCGTGCCCGTCGCTTGAACCATGAGGTTAATTCTTTCCTTAGCAACTTTGATTATATTTGTTTGGATGGGATGCTACTGAATTCTAGTGATATTTTGTTGCTTAGGAACATGGGAGATGGAATAGAAGAGTTGGAGTTGAAGACGGAGCCGCACGGATGTTTTGAAGTCAAGATTTCCCTGGTTCGGACTACATCAACCACCCTGCACCAAAATGGGCATAACTTCCTCATACGAAGTCCGATTGGCGCGTTCTTTGACTTTTTGGAAAGCTGAGGAGAAGACGGATCTTTTGCCGTTGGTTTCGTCTCTTTTGGAGTCTCGAGTCGATCTGTGTGATTAAAACAGTCCTGCGTGACAGAACCGGGCCGTGTTGGCCCATAATCTGAGTCTGTACGTCTTCTAGCCCACAGCCTGTGTCTGTTCACCTTCCACAGGCCGCCGCCCTATATATTCTCACGCCAGCCACCTCTAGGGTTAGGTTTTGCTTTGTTGCATCTACACTGTTGTGTTTAGATCCCGCCTCTTGCACCGGACCGATTGGCTGCTGCATTGGCGTTTGTGAAACCTCACCTTATCTTCGTTTGTCTGTGATTTGACATTCGATTTGTATCCTTCCTGTTCTTGCTTGTGTTCTTGGGTTCGCTTGCAGGAATTAGCCTCCGTGGCGAGGTCAATCGCGTTCTGCGTGGTTGATAACCAACGGAGACAGTGGTGTAATGATTGCAAGGTTTTGATCCGCCGGACCGGAGCCTTGGATCGCCAACGTCGAGATTCTCCACCAACCCAAGTTTATCCTTTACCTATCGGAAGATCGGGACCACTCCCCCATCAGCTGGTATCAGAGCTCAGATTTCCCGTTAGGTAATCTCTATCTGCTTTTGTTTTGACCTAGAGTCCAGAAAACCGCACCAAAAAAAATTCCCCACCGAGAACCCCTTTGTGCCTTGCGATTTTAATTTCAGTTTTAACTTTGTTGTGTTCGTGTTCTTGGTCGAGTCTTGTTGCTGGTTTAGTAATCCCTCTGTGTCGTTTGAGTAGTAGTTGTTCTTGTGTCTCAGAAAAAATTTTCCCCACCGAAACCCCCCCTTCCGCAACCCTACTTTGTTTTCCACATCGAGTCTTTGTGACCCCCCTTCAGTAAAACAGGCATAACTTTTCGCTCGTTTGGCAGAAAAATCTGAAATTTTTTGAGCGTGTTCCTGACCCGATTTGGGTGGGTACCCTAAAACAGGCTACGCCGGTTAGCCCTCACCAAACTCGCCAAAAAAAATCAGGAAGATAAAGAAAAAAATTGGACAAAGTTTTTGCTCGCCGGACAGCGAACTTGTTTGAATTTTTGTGAGCCACATCCCACCTCAGTTGCAGGTGCCAATTTTTGTGGTTGTATCTCTTGTCATCCTTGTTCAAAAAAAATAGAGTAAAAAAAAAGGAGAAAAAAATATATAAAAAAAAAGAGAAGCGGTACTGTTAGTTGCTTGTCCGAACTCTTGTCCGAACTCTTGTCTGAACTCTTGTCCGATCAATGGCAGGCAGTGGAAGTTTCTGCTTGTCCAATCTCTTGTCCGAACTCTTGTCCGATCTCTTGTCCGATCAGTGGCAGTTTCAGTGGCAGTTTCTGCTTGTCCAATCCCTTGTCCGATCTCTTGTCCGATCTGTAGAGAGCTGAATTTGGCCTGTGTTGCTTCCATTTGAGTTTTGGGCACATAGTTTCCCTCTATTGCTTGAATGTTCACCTTGGGAGCACTAAGGCCAGCAACTTTGACGAGTACTTGGGAATACTTATTGAACTTGGTTTAACTGTTATTATTATCGCTAATCCTTGCTACTCACTTTGCCTTCCAAGCTACACCTTCTCTTGGTCAAGACAGGTTCATTTCTTGCAATTGTACACCACCCTCCACTTGGTTCATCACCTGTAGGCCGGTGACCTCACTGCGGCGTGGTAAGAACACTTGCAAGCGTGGGTAAGGTGCTTGACGAAGTGCTTCCACCACACATCCAGCACCCCACCTAGCTGTTTTACATAAGGATTATTCTTTGTTGCTTTATCTTTTCACTAACATGGCAGCACTTATTGTACAACGTGACTTGAGCACTCACATGGACCACGACGACCAGGCACAACGGAACAATATATTTCAGACCATCTTCCTCGTCAATAACCGTCGTGCACGTGTCATCATCGACAGCGGTAGTTGCGACAATTTGGTGAGCCTCGACGTGGTAACTAATCTTCAACTTCCCACACGTGCACATCCACACCCTTACCATGTGCAATGGCTCAATGACAGCGGTAAGGTCAAGTTAACACAAACTGTTCACATCGAATTTTCCATTGGTATATACTTCGGAAGTGCTGATTTTGATGTAGTACCAATGCAAGCATGTTCTCTATTACTTGGTAGACCTTGGGTATATGATACTGATGCTACACACCATGGTAGGAGCAATAAGTACACATTTATGTATAAGGGAAAGAAAGTTACATTGCTTCCTATGACTCCTGCTGAAATTGTGAAATTTGAACATGAAAAACATGCTAGAGACACCCAAAAGAGCAAACAACCTTCTGAAATTCAGCAAGTAGCTAAAAAACTTTCGAGGCAACAAAAAGATAAAGTTGTTTCTCTTTCTTCATCACAAATTGTTAATCTGAAAGGACGTGGCATGCTTGCAACTAAAACTAACCTTGCAGTACGTAGTTTTCTTGGTCTTGCAGGTTTCTATCGGCGTTTTGTGAAAGATTTCAGCACCATAGCCGGTCCTTTACCTGAGTTGACCAAGAAGGGAGTTACTTCTACTTGGGAGCCAGCACAAGAACAAACTTTTGCCACACTCAAGGATCGCCTTACACGTGCACCTCTACTTCAGCTACCCGATTTTAGTAAGCATGTTGAGTTAGAATGTGGTGCTAGTGGTGTTGGAATAGGAGATGTGCTGCTACAAGGAGGTAAACCCGTGACCTATTCTAGTGAAAAATTGCATGGTCCACAATTGAATTATTTTACCCATGATAAGGAGTTATATGCCCTAGTGCGTGTGCTTGAAACTTGGCAACATTACCTTTTGCCTAAGAAGTTTATTATTCATTCTGGTCATGAAGCACTAAAATATTTGAGAGGGCAAGCTAAACTGAACCGTAGACATGTTAAAGGGGTTGAATTTATTGAATCTTTCCCATACATTGTGAAAGACAAGAACGGCAAAGAAAGTGTGATTGCTGATGCATTGTCTCGTAGGATTGTTCTTTTATCTCAACTTGATATTAACGTTCCAGATTTGGAAAGTTTGAAAAATTTGTATGTTGTAGATAAAGAATTTGCTTAACCATACACTAAATGTAATGATGGGAAAGGTTGGAAAAGATTTCATGTTTATGACGGTTTCTTGTTCCATGCTAACAAGCTATGTGTTCCAGATTCGTCTGTACGTTTGCTGTTATTGCAGGAATCACATGGCGGTGGATTAATGGAACATTTTGGGAGAGAAAAGACTTTGGCCCTGCTGTCCAATAATTTTTATTGGCTAAAGATGCGGAGAGATGTTGAACGATTTGTGCAGCGTTGTGCCACATACCATAAAGCTAAGTCCAAACTTAACCCATATGGTTTGTATACTCCACTTCCTGTTTCTAGTGCACCTTGGGAAGATATTAGCATGGACTTTATTATGGGATTGCCTAGGACAAAGAGGGGGAGAGACTCCATATTTGTAAGAGTGGATAGGTTTTCTAAAATAGCACATTTTATTCCCTGTCACAAGACCAACGATGCTTCACATATTGCTGATTTATTTTTCAGGGAAGTTGTGAGATTGCACGGGATGCCTAGAGCCATTGTTTCAGATCATGATGTGAAGTTTATGAGTTACTTTTGGAAGACAATGTGGGCCAAGCTTGGCACAAAATTGCTATTTGCAACAACTTGTCACCCGCAAACTGAAGGTCAAACAAAGGTGGTAAACCGTACACTCTCCATGTTGCTGCGAACAATGATTAAGAAGAACTTGAAAGAATGGGAGGACTGTCTTCCACATGTTGAATTTGCATACAATAGAGCTGTCCACTCAACAACACAATTGTGCCCGTCTGAAGTGGTGTATGGTTTTAAGCCAATCACACCACTTGATTTGCTGCCACTTCCTTTTCAAGAGAGAGCAAACATGGAGGCAACTAAGCGTGCAGAGTTTGTGAAAGCTATGCATCTGAAGACCAAGGAAGTTATAGAAAAGAAGGCACGCTATTTTGCTCAAAAGACAAATAAAGGAAGAAAAAAGATGTTTTTCAAACCAGGAGATCTTGTTTGGTTGTACTTGCGCAAGGATCGTTTTCCTGATTTGAGAAAGTTTAAATTGATGCCCCGTGGTGATGATTTAAAACCCTATTTGGGAGCTGACGATGAGCTTGAGTCGAGGACGACTCCAATTCAAGAGGGGGAGGATGATGAGGACATCACTTCACATGATACACACATGGAGCCTCCACCTACAATTCAGCTACAAGGACCAATCACACGCGCCCGTGCCCGTCGCTTGAACCATGAGGTTAATTCTTTCCTTAGCAACTTTGATTATATTTGTTTGGATGGGATGCTACTGAATTCTAGTGATATTTTGTTGCTTAGGAACATGGGAGATGGAATAGAAGAGTTGGAGTTGAAGACGGAGCCGCACGGATGTTTTGAAGTCAAGATTTCGCTGGTTCGGACTACATCAACTACCCTGCACCAAAATGGGCATAACTTCCTCATACGAAGTCCGATTGGCGCGTTCTTTGACTTTTTGGAAAGCTGAGGAGAAGAAGGATCTTTTGCCGTTGGTTTCGTCTCTTTTGGAGTCTCGAGTCGATCTGTGTGATTAAAACAGTCCTGCGTGACAGAACCGAGCCGTGTTGGCCCATAATCTGAGTCTGTACGTCTTCTAGCCCACAGCCTGTGTCTGTTCACCTTCCACAGGCTGCCGCCCTATATATTCTCATGCCAGCCACCTCTAGGGTTAGGTTTTGCTTTGTTGCATCTACACTGTTGTGTTTAGATCCCGCCTCTTGCACCGGACTGATTGGCTGCTGCATTGGCGTTTGTGAAACCTCACCTTATCTTCGTTTGTCTGTGATTTGGCATTCGATTTGTATCCTTCCTGTTCTTGCTTGTGTTCTTGGGTTCGCTTGCAGGAATTAGCCTTCGTGGCGAGGTCAATCGCGTTCTGCGTGGTTGATAACCAACGGAGACAGTGGTGTAACGATTGCAAGGTTTTGATCCGCCGGACCAGAGCCTTGGATCGCCAACGTCGAGATTCTCCACCAACCCAAGTTTATCCCTTACCTAGCGGAAGATCGGGACCACTCCCCCATCAGTAGTGCTTGTCAAGCGGGGAGGCAAGTTGCTTGCTCTCATCCTAGCAAAAGCATCATGTCTACTTCTAGACCATTGGAGCTTTTGCATATTGATTTATTTGGTCCAACAACTTATAAAAGCATCGGTGGGAATAGTTTTTGTCTTGTTATTGTGGATGATTTCTCAAGATTTTCTTGGGTTTTCTTTTTGCATGACAAAGCTAAAACCTCCGATATTTTCAAAAGGTTTGCAAAACGAGCTCAAAATGAATTCAACTTTTCTATTGTAAAAGTAAGGAGTGACAATGGATCCGAGTTTAAAAATACAAATATTGAGGATTATTGTGATGATCTCGGCATTAAGCATGAGCTTTCCTCCACCTATTCACCACAACAAAATGGTGTTGTGGAAAGAAAGAATAGGACCCTTATTGAGATGGCTAGAACTATGCTTGATGAGTATAGTGTCTCCGACTCTTTTTGGGCAGAAGCCATAAACACTTCTTGTCATGCCTCTAATCGTCTTTATTTGCATCGTCTTTTGAAAAATACTCCATATGAACTCTTAATTGGGCGAAAGCCAAATATTGCTTACTTTCGTGTTTTTGGTTGCAAATGCTATATTTATAGAAAAGGTGTTAGACTAACCAAGTTTGAAAGTCGTTGTGATGAAGGATTTCTCCTTGGATATGCATCTAATAGCAAGGCATACCGAGTGTATAACAAGAGCAAAGGTATTGTTGAATAAACCTCGGATGTTCAATTTGATGAGACTAATGGCTCCCAAGAGGGGCACGAAAATTTGGATGATGTAGGTGATGAAGGCTTGATAAGGGCAATGAAGAAAATGTCCATCGGTGACATCAAGCCTAAAGAAGATGATGAACTTCCATCCTCCACTCAAGTTGAAGCTTCTACTTCCGCTACGCAAAACTTGACTCAACTTGATGAAGATGAAGCCAAAGATCAATCCTCTACTATTCCATCCAAGGTTCACAATGCCACCGCAAAAGATCACCCAATTGATCAAGTCTTGGGTGACATTAGTAAGGGTGTTCAAACTAGATCTCGTGTTGCGTCTATTTGTGAGCATTACTCGTTTGTTTCTTCTATTGAGCCTAAACATATAGATGAAGCTTTAAATGACCCGGATTGGGTAAATGCTATGCATGAAGAGCTCAACAATTTTGAAAGAAACAAAGTTTGGACATTGGTGGAGAGACCCAAGGAGCACAACGTCATTGGAACAAAATGGGTGTTTAGGAACAAGCAAGACGAAAACGGGTTGGTCGTGAGAAACAAGGCAAGATTGGTAGCACAAGGATTCACTCAAGTCGAAGGTTTGGATTTTGGTGAAACCTTTGCTCCCGTTGCTAGACTAGAGGCTATTCGCATCTTACTTGCTTTTGCTTCATGTTTTGATATTAAGTTATATCAAATGGATGTGAAAAGTGCTTTCTTGAATGGTGAAATAGCTGAACTAGTTTTTGTTGAACAACCACCCGGCTTTGAGAATCCTAAAAATCCTAATCATGTTTATAAACTCTCAAAAGCTCTCTATGGTTTAAAACAAGCTCCTAGAGCTTGGTATGAAAGATTGAGAGATTTTCTTCTCTCAAAGGGTTTTAAAATTGGTAAAGTTGACACTACCTTGTTCACAAAAATAATTAATGATGATTTCTTTGTCTGTCAAATTTATGTCGATGATATTATATTCGATTCTACTAATGAAGAATTGTGCAAAGTTTTTGGTGATATGATGTCTAGGGAATTTGAGATGTCCATGATAGGAGAATTGAGTTTCTTCCTTGGATTTCAAGTCAAGCAACTCAAGAATGGAACCTTTGTGAGCCAAACGAAGTATATCCATGATCATCTCAAAAGGTTCGGATTGAGGGAAGCCAAGCCTATCAAGACACCTATGGCAACCAACGGACATCTCGACCTAAATGAGGGAGGTAAACCGGTAGATCAAAAATTATATAGATCCATGTTTGGTAGTTTGCTCTATCTTACCGCATCTAGGCCCGATATCATGTTTAGTGTTTGCATGTGTGCTAGATTTCAAGCCGCACCAAAAGATTGTCATTTGATGGCGGTCAAGATAATTCTAAGATATTTAAAACATTCCATCCATATAGGCTTGTGGTACCCCAAAGGTGCTAAATTGGAGCTAATTGGCTATTCCGATTCAGATTATGCTGGTTGCAAAGTTGATCGTAAAAGCACTTCTGGGGGTTGTCAATTCCTTGGGAGGTCTCTTGTTTCTTGGGCCTCTAAGAAACAAAACTCCATTGCCCTTTCCACCGCCGAGGCAGAATATGTCTCCGCGGGTAGTTGTTGTGCTCAATTACTTTGGATGAGGCAAACCTTGCTTGATTATGGAATAGAATTCTCAAATGTCCCTCTTCTTTGTG